>MJUU01048274.1:10109-25772 GCA_002080025.1 Modiolus philippinarum | reverse complement strand
GTCCGTCTGTCCGTCCGTCCACACGTCGTACTCTAACTAGAGAACGCTTTGAACATTTTTCTTGAAACTTTGCAGGATTGTTGGATATGACGGAAGAAAGCTCCCTATCGTTTTATTTTGTGGTCGGATTTTTCGTTCAAGAGTTATGGGACTTTGATTATTTCAAAAAAGCTTGATATTGCAGTTTTCGTCCACATGTCGTACTCTAACTAGAGAACGCTTTGAACATTTTTCTTGAAACTTTGCAGGATTGTTGGATATGATGGAAGAAAGCTTCCTATTGTTTTATTTTGTCGTCGGATTTTTCGTTACAGAGTTATGGGACTTTGATTATTTCAAAAAAGTATGAAATTGCAATTTCTGTCTACACATTAATATTCTTTTATTTTAAGACATTACTACCCCTAAACCAATATACATTTTTGACTGTTTAACATAAGATGAAATAATTCAGAAGTCCCTTGTTATGTTTGTTCATTTGGAGTTTTTAATTTCAAGAAACATTTAATCAGTTTGCTTTAAAGTGGGGACGGGCGTATCATGCGCTCTTGGCGCAGCTGTTTATTGATATCTGTAACGGTTTTCGAGTTATTAGCCAAAAACTGCAATTTACCCCTGTTCTATTTTTAGTAACAGCAGCCATGCTGTTTGGTCTACGAACATAAAAATCACAAACTTGAAAGTGCATACCCTGGTGATGATTCAGGCAAAGTTTGGTAAGTATTAGCCCAGTAGTTTCAGAGGAGAAGATTTTTGAATAAAAGTTAACGGACGGACGGACGGACGACGGACGCCGAGTGATGGCAAAAGCTCACATGGCCTTTGGCCAGGTGAGCTAAAAAAGTAATTTTTTCTTGATAATCACATCTTTAGGGCCCCAAATATCTCATGAACTGTGCATGCCATGTCAAGTCCATTAACAGAGTAAAGATTGGAAATTTATTAAGGAGCGCACTGAAAGAAACCCTATTAAAATCCAATAAATAATAAAGATTCTATAAATATGTGAAAACACCAAATTTAACCCCCTTTCAACACCTTTTTGTGAAATGGGTAGGGCAAGGAACACAAAATCTGGGCTTACATGTGAGCTTAGAAACATTATACTAAAATTTAATAATGATCTGTCCACCAGAACCAAAGTTATGCTGTCCAAAGATGCCAACAATGCCGACTGCGCCATACCATAATACAACCACAAATTTTTTTCAGGTTGAAAAAAAAACAATAATTTCATTGCCTGAAAGTGCATGTTACGCACCTTATTTTGTTGTCAAACTGGCCATCTGTAGAAACTAAATTACAATTAACTTTGGTATTTAGTTATTTGTTAAAATTTGGTTAATGCCTCAGCTGATGGACTGTTAATCCAAACGTAATTTACCAGTCCAGTAGACATCTCTACAGAGCTGGCCCAAAAACATATCAGTTGGAACCAAAAATATAATGAATATCTAAATTATAATAATAAATATTTTTTACAAAATAAAGAGTATCTTTTTTCTGTTAACATATGTGATCATATGCCCTTAGCTGGTTTTAGCCGTCCATTTAAAATAAATACAAGTGTTCAATGAACTAGGATCGGTAGCTTGGTCACTTTTTCAAAAGTTTTCTTATTTGTAAATAAAGGAAACACTTTTTGGCTGATACAGTGCTTGTCAAAATTTTTTAATAGAGCTGCAGGGTGGGCTCAAAAATAGGGTCAGTAGAGTTAGCAGAAACACAGGAATTTTTATTTTGGGCTTTGTATTGGTTATTTGTTCTCTACAAGCTTATAGAAATTTGACATTGTACATCCTTCGGTTTATAGTCTCCCAAATGTTTTGCTTTCTCTGCAGTGAAGAAACATACTAAAGTTGAAACAGCCATCTATAAAACTTAATTACGGTATCTTCAGTATTAAGCTCCTTATTACTACTTAACATGTTTAACAAGCTATGCCCATCCGATGATATTGAGCAATCAGGTTCATACTGATCATAAAATAGATTCCATTGTGGCTATTGATTTAACCCTTTTCCCACTTACTTTGTTAATAATAGAATAACAGAGCACAAGTTAAAAGGGGTGGTCCCGGGTAAGCCTAAAAATTTCCTCTTGTTAAAAATTATTATACACATAAACTTTAAGCAAATTTTGACAATTTTTACTGTCCTGTTTTCTGTCTAGTAGTCATCAAAGATATCCTTTTCCTCATGTTATTTGGTCCCTTCAGGGCTTGATGTTGGTGAATATAATAAGCTCTTATTAAAGCTCTAATTGATATCTTTTTTTTTAAATACAAAATTCTGTAGTGTTAACAAATGTGAATAAATGAAGCATGAAGACTGAAGTATATGTATGATATTAAATTTCAATAGTTTGAACTGAGAAAAAATACCATTTTGTTCTGACCAATAAAGTCTGAAAAATTGTTCAATTTTGATCAGTATTATACAATTCCTGTAAAAAAACTGAGACATTAAATCTCAGTAAAAACTAAGAATAGAAAGAAAAAAAGTACATAAAAAATAAAATAATTTTTTTGAAAAATGATTTTATCTACTGTTCCATTTTTCTAAATGAAATAACGTAAGTAAAAATCAATACAATGTATGGGTGTTCCTCGGAACAAATTGTCGCCTGCACTATATATATTAAATATATTAAAGAATTCGTGTTTATTTACAGAATGACAAAATCTAATAAAAGCATTAAAAATATTAAGAAAGCAGACATTGTGAACATCTGGAATGTATATTGAAGCCTTCCTGCAAGTTTGATTGAAAAGTACAAAGCAGTTTGAATGTCTTGCAGATAATGGAAGCAAACCCTAAGACTCCAATAAGCTAAAATGGCATAGTCCAAAAATAGCTAGAAAATCTGAAAAAATCAAAATTAAAGACAACAAAACGCATGGTGCTTATCTGCTATATATATTGAAGCATTCCTGCAAGTTTGGTTAGAAAGTACCCAGCGGTCTAGGAGAAGCTGCGGAAAATAGAGGCAAACCCCAAGACTCCAATAAGGTAAAATGACAAAGTACAGATTAGCTAAGACGAAATCTAAAAAAAAAAATAACAATCTACAATTTATACTGAAGAATTCTGCAAGTCTGGTTGGAAAGTACCAAGCAGTTTAGGAAGAGTTGCGGATAACGGAGGCATACCCTAAGACTCCAATAGGGTAAAATGACAAAGTCCAATTATAGCTTGAAGATCTAGAAAAACAAAATTAAAGGAAAACCAAATGCCTGGTGCACATCAACTATATATACTGAAGCATTTCTCCAAAGGTTGAAAAGTTCCAAGCGGTTAAGGAGGAGATGCGGATAATGTAAAATATTTTTGGAGCCATACAGACGGACGGAAGGATGGACGGAGAGACAGACAGAAGGACGGACACAAGACAACATCTAGGTGCAGGTGACACAAACTGAATCTATGCTGTAAATTATATCCCTTGTAAAAATTCTGAATTTAATACATATATTTGAATTATTTTAAGATATCATTCCATATAAGGTTGAGTTAAGGTTAAGGTCCCCTCTTCAGTTCAATGTTAATCCTATTGGAGTTTTGTGCTAAATCCTCAGCCTAAAAGGCTTGTTGCTTTATACCAAAATTTATGTGCAAGTAATTGATACAATTGTGCATGCAAAGCTACCAATTTTTCATGCTCACATTAACATATTCAATGGATTTGTAGACAATATCATGTAAATATTATGATAGTTGGAAGGTTTTTGGTCTGCTTGAATGATCTGCCATTTGCTATATTGCTATATTTGCTATATTTGCCATTTGCTATATTGTTTATCGCTAATATATCATTGATTTCTTGATGCTACTTCCCTTAAATGGTAGCTTTGTATGATTTAATTGAATCGTTATCTGCAAACGAAGTTTGGTGAAGAACAAGCTGTTAAGGCTAGGTATTTAACATAAAATTCCCATATATTTTACATTAAACTGAAAAGCAGACCTTTAACCTTAATGCACTCATTGTAAATAACTGGATGTAGGGTTGTTATTTTCATAACCAAATGAATATCTATATGCTGTGCAAAAAATAAAACAATTTCGAAATCATAATCATACCCATCTAAAACATGTCAAAGGTGCTTGTTATTTATCTATTATTTGGAAAGTGAAAAACAGAGTTATCTCCCCGTACCCTAAGTCTACCCCTTTCAGGTTCCACAAAAGAAAATAAAGAGCTACGACAAAATAGGGAAAAATTCAACCCTTTTGATTACTTACTGATGAAAAAAAACGCAAGAGCTATGCAAAATATGTACTTTCAACTAAAACTTTACATCCCTAGAAATTCAAAGAAAAAAAATTCATCGAAATCTGATGAAAAATAAATTATGACATCTTTAGAAAAATTGCAATTTTGGCCCCTTTGACCCCTTGTAGCTCGCAAACGGTACGAGCAAAGCCAAATCCGTTGCATACATCTGAAAGCTTAGATCAAGGGGAATCCAAAGAAAAAAATCCCATCGAAATCCGATGAAAAATAAAGATTTGACATATTTAGAAAAATTGCAATTTTGGCCCCTTTGACCCCTTGTAGCTCGGAAACGGTAAGAGCTACACGAAATCCGTTGACATACTGCTGAAAGCTTAGATCAAGAGGAATCCAAAGCAAAAAATCCCATTGAAATCCGATGAAAAATAAAGATTTGACATATTAAGGAAAATTGCATTTTTGGCCCCTTTTACCCCTTGTAACTCGGAAACGGTAAGACCTACAAAAATCCGCTGGCATACTACTGAAAGTTTAGATCAAGAGGAATCCAAAGAAAAAAAATCCCATCGAAATCCGACGAAAAATAAAGATTTGACATATTTAGAAAAATTGCATTTTTGGCCCCTTTGACCCCTTGTAGCTCGGAAACGGTAAATCCACTGANCTGAAAGCTTAGATCAAGAGGAATCCAAAGAGAAAAATCCCATCGAAATCCGATGAAAAATAAAAATTCTACATAATCTGCAAATTCGCAATTTTGGCCCCGTTCGGCCCCTCATAGCTGGGAAAGGAAACAACTTATCAAAAATCTAATAGCTGAGCGCCTTATTAATTTTTCACAAGGAATCAATTAAAAAAAACGCATCAAAATCGGACTTAAAATAAAAAAAATTTTTTTTGGATTTGCCCCTGTTGGGCCCATCTATCTCGTGAGCGGTACATGCTACGTGAAATCCGTTGGCATACCCCTGATTGGAAATTTCCTCAGGAGCACACTGAAACAAACCCCATCAAAATCCGAATAATAATAAAGATTCTACAGACAAACATGCGAAAACACCCAATTTACCCCTTTTTGGCCCCTTTTTACGGGTGGGGCCACAATGACCAAAACTCAGCCAAGCCTTCCTTTTGTATCAAAGAACATTATTTTAAAATTTCATAAGGATTGATCTACTGGAACTAAAGTTATTGACTAAAAACTAAAGTGTCTACAGACGACGACGACGACGACGACAACGACGACGACGACGACAACGACAGCACCATACCAATATACGACCGCAAAAATTTTGCGGTCGTATAAAAATTAGGACACTTAATAAACACAAATCATTTGCCTGTATTTAGAAGCTGTAAAAAACTGCAAAATATTATTCAGAAAAGGGCTCTTTCAAACATAATTTACATGAACACACTGCGAAAATTGTGGATAATTTTGATTTATTTTTATTCGCAAATCTTTTATGTGGTAATACATAGGTCTGAAAAAGCACTAATTTGTTTCAGAATTATTACTGACATATTTAGATGGGCAAACTTATGCAGATTTTTAGGAACTTATATTCATATTCAAGATTCTATTCATTTTGTACATAGTGGAAGTAATTCCACACATTGTGGTAAGAAACTGCTGTAAAACGACCTTCAAACGTATGCTACTAGACAAAACAAGGTTTATCATGGGGCCGTTCGTTTCTCTTGCCCGGGTTAGACCGTTTGCTTCCGGTCTATTCGGTTTCCCACTCGGGGTTTCCCACTCGTTTCTATATTTGAGTTCAGTCGGGTTAACCCCGGTTAGACAATTTTAAATGAGCGGCGCAATCAGGTTTATTAAAAGATGGCGGAAAACGTTTAATCCGAATGAAACTAAATGCAACATGAATAATGGTTATTGTGGTGAGTATTCATCTAGAGAAACGAAATACAAATTGACCATAAATATACAGCAAACCTTTTAAGAATTTATAACAAACGTCGGTGCAAATGACAAATGGCATAATAGAGTATTTAATACAAACAAGTTTATATGCTGTACAAACTTTCATCTATGAATATAACTTGAAAAATATGAAAAAAATTTGATTGTGTACCCAAAGGAAAGATTTAGACATATTTTTTTTTTTAATTTTAGATTCATTTACAATTAAAAAGTGTTCACGTGAAAATCATGGTTAAAAGAATGTATAACTTACTACTGTAATTTTTGTAGCTTGAAAAATACAGGTAAATATGTTATATTTACTGAGTGTCCCAATTTTTGACTTGAGTGGAATCTTAAAGAAACTCGAGTTACTGGGGCCTAGTGGGCCACGGATATCCCGCCCCGCCTCTTCCTGCCTTTTCTATTATCTGGAAAAAAGGAATTTATTGGAAAACAAAATACAAAGTGCAGATCTATAACATGTAATTAAGGTCCTGCATAAGTTTCATGCAGTTCTGATTAGTGGTCAAGGAGGAGTAATGGATACCCGGTGATCACCATATGGTTTGCATTGAGGTAAAAGAGCTAAAATGACGAAGTCAATAACACGTCCAAAGTCTGCAAAAAATGGAATAATTCGAAAACAAAATGCGTAATGCAAATCTAAAATATGCAATTAAGCTCCTGCATAAGTTTCATGAAATTCGAATCAGTGGTTTAAGAGGAGTATAGTGGATATCAAAAATATGTCAAAATCTGGGGAAAAAAAAAGAATTTTGGAAAACAAAAAGCGTAGTGCACATCTAAGCTCCTGCATAAGTTTCATGAAATTCCAATCAGTGGCTTAAGAGGAGTAGTGGATACTATGTGGTCATCATGTGGTTTGCATTGAGCTAAAATGACAAAGTCCCAAACATGTACAAAATCTGGAAAAAAAAGAACTATTGAAAAACAAAAACGTAGTGAACATCTACAACATGTAATCAAGCTCCTGCATAAGATTCATGAAATTCCAATCTGTGGTCAAGGAGGAATAGTGGATACCAGGTGGTCACAATATGGTTTGCATTGAGCTAAAATGACAAAGTCCAAAACGTGTCAAAAATCTGGTAAAAAGGAAATTATTGGACAATAAAAGCGTAGTGCATATCTGCAATATGAAAGAAAACCCCTGCATATGTTTCGTGAAATCCCAATCTGTGGTTTAAGAGGAGTACTGGGTACCATATGGTCACCATATGGTTTGCATTGAGCTAAAAAGACGAAGTCCAAAACATGTCAAAAATCTGGAAAAAGGGGAATTATTGGAGAACAAAAAGGGTAGTGCGCATCTAGAATATATAATTAAGGATGTAGTAAGGTGAGGTTTTTGTAAAAGTCATTCGAGTTTCTCTTATTATTATCGAGTATAACTATGTAAAATATTTTGCCCCATTACACTCAATTTTCTACTCGTCAAAGTCTTCAGAAGCTCAAGTTAAGTCAGTTAGCAAAATTTTATTACATTGTAGATTTTCCTTCCGTGTGAAACAAATCAGTATTGTGTCCATTCCATACTAAGGTAACAGTCCAAGAGAGCTTTTCCCGCCATTTTTTTAAAATGTGAAATATTTTGAAAACAAGGCCCATAACCTATCAATATTTTCAGCTTACTTTATTCCTTTAACAATGCTCTTTCTATTTAGGGTATCAATTTATTTATTTAATTTCACCTTACTACATCCTTAAGCTCCTGCATAAGTTTCATGAAATTCCAATCAGTGGCTTAAGAGGAGTAGTGGATACTATGTGGTCACAATGTGGTTTGCATTGAGCTAAAATGACAAAGTCCAAAACATGTACAAAATCTGGAAAAGAACTATTGAAAAACAAAAACGTAGTGAACATCTACAACATGTAATCAAGCTCCTGCATAAGATTCATAAAACTCCAATCTGTGGTCAAGGAGGAATACTGGATACCAGATGGTCACCATATGGTTTGCATTGAGCTAATATGACAAAGTCCAAAACATGTCAAAAATCTGGTAAAAAGGATATTATTTGACAATAAAAGCGTAGTGCACATCTACACTATGAAAGAAAGCTCCTGCATATGTTTCGTGAAATTCCAATCTGTTGTTAAGAGGAGTGTTTGATACCATATGGTCACCATATGGTTTGCATTGAGCTAAAAGGATTCCAAAACAAGTCAAAAATCTGGAAAAAAGGGAATTATTGGAGAACAAAAAGCGTATCTAAAATATGTAATTAAGCTCCTGCATAAGTGTAATAACACTCCAATCAATGGTTTAGGAGGAGCAATGTATACTACTGAGCTGTTGGATATAGAAAAGGACGGAAGGAAGGACGGACGGACGGACACCATGAACACTATATACCTCCCGCAAAGCGGGGGTATAAACTAAAGGCTCCCAGGAGCCTGTATCGCTCACCTGGCTTTTAGTTGCCACAATCAAGGTAACATTGTAAGTTTTACAGTTGATCTTCAGTCTTTCAAACTTTAGTACCTCAAACACCACCAATATCTTGAACAGTATTTAAAGTCTGATCATGTTTTACTATATTCCTTTGTTGGGCATTTTTGACAAAAAACGTTCTTGCTTAGGACCACTTTCGACACCAGTTTTGAAATTGAGACATCATTTTGTAAATGGCGGTCAATGAACAATTTTCAACATCGGTTTTGAAGTTGCAACTTCAAAACCTATTTGAAAAAAAAAATGTCATTGAAATAGGACAATGTTGTATTTCCCGCCTTTTGTGGCAACCATTTTGAAAATGGCAGTCAGCAAACAATTTTCAACATATAAGTTTTGAAGTAGTGACATCAATATCCACTTGGATACCAAATGTAATTGAAATCAGATAATGTTGAATTTTCACGCCTTTTTTGGTGGCCATTTTGAAAATTGTAGTCTGTTCAACATTGGTTTTAAAGCTGCGACATCAATACCTATTTGGAAACCAAATTTCATTGAAATTGGACAACGTTGAATTTTCCCGCCTTTAATGGCGACCATTTTGAAAATAGCGGTCAACAAACAATTGTTAACATCTGTTTTGAAGTTGCAACATCAATACCTATTTGGAAACCAAATTTTATTGAAATCGGACAATGTTGAATTTTCCCGCCTTTTGTGGCAGCCATTTTAACTACAGGCTGAGACACTGAGCCTGTATCGCTCACCTGACAAAATGCTGAACAGCAGGATTTTTCTATGTTCTGTATGGTGGCCATGATTTTTATATGAATTTCCCATAGGACCAAAATAAACTTTGTTCTGTGCTGGCGGCCATGTTTTTCATTGGATCAGAACAAAATGAGCAATCTTTGTTAAGGACCTTCAGTTCATCATTCCTGTAAAGTTTGGTTGAATTTGCTTCAGCGGTTTCAGAGGAGAAGAAAATGTAAATTTTCCCATAGGGTCCAATGTTAAACCTTAGTTCCGCGCTGGGAGCCATGTATTTTATTGGATGGAAATGAAATGAGCAACCTTTGTAAAGGACGTTGAAAAACATCATTCCTGTAAAGTTTGGTTGAATTTGCTTCAGTGGTTTCAAAGGAGAAGATGAAAATGTGAATTTCCCTTAGGGCCAATGTTAAACTATGTTCAGTACTGGCGGCCATGTTTTTTATCGGATTGGAACGAAATGAGCAATCTTTGTAAAGGACCTTCAGTTCATCATTCCTGTAAAGTTTGGTTGCATTTGCTTCAGTGGTTTCAGAGGAGAGGAAGAAAATAGGGTCCTAAGTTCCGCGCTGGCAGCCATGTTTTTTGTCGGATCGGAACGAAATGAGCAATCTTTGTAAAGGACCTTCCATACATGGTTCCTGTAAAGTTTGGTTGAATTTGCTTCAGTGGTTTCAGAGGAGAAGATGAAAATGTGAAAAGTTAACGGACGGACGACAGACGGACGACGGACGGACGACGGACGCCAAGTGATGGCAATAGCTCACCCTGACCCTTTGGGTCAGGTGAGCTAAAAATGGCGGTCAAAGAACAATTTTCAACACAGGTTTTGAGGTCACAATATCAATATCTATTTGGATACCAAATTTCATTGAAATCGGACAATGTTGAATTTTACTGCCTATTTTGGCGGCCATTTTGAAAATTGAAGTAAACGAACTATTTTCAACACCAGTTTTGAAGTCGCCACAGCATGGAAAACATTTCATCATTTTACACTAAACCTTCATCTTCTATAATTTTGGAAATAAAAAACAAAACTACGAAAATTTTAAAAATTCTGAGAAAAAAGGGCAATAACTCCTACAAGAGTTTATGGACTTTCTTCAAAATTTAAGGGTGGGTAGATCCTGATATGCTGAACATTTCTGCAATTTATATTTGACCTCCACCTTTTACACTTTTTGAAATAAAAAATCCAAAAATTTTGAAAAGTTTACGGAAAAAGGGCTATAACTCCGAGATGGGTTTCAGATTTTCTTCAAAATTGCACAGTGGGTAGATCTCATCATGCTGATCATTTTTACCCCATGTCAGATTTTTGATATCTGTAATGGNTTTTGAGTTATTTGCAAACCAGAGGCTCCCAGGAGCCTGTATGGCTCACCTGGTTTTCAGTTGCCACAATCAAGGTTACATTGTAAGTTTTACAGTTGATCTTCAGTCTCTCAAACTTTCGTAGCTCGAACACCACCAATATCTTGAACTGTATTTCAAGTCTAATCATGTTTTCTACATTTCTTTGATGGGCTTTTTTGACTTCCAACTTTTTCGGAAGCCTTTTGAAAATGGCAGTCAACAAACAATTTTCAACTCCGGTTTTGAAGTAGTGACATCCATATCCACTTGGATACCAAATTTACCGGTAATTGAAATCAGAAAATCTTGAATTTTCCTGCCTTTTTCGGTGGCCATTTTGAAAATGGCGGTCAACAAATATCAATACCTATTTGGAAACCAAATTTCATTGAAATCGGACAATGTTGAATTTTCCCACCTTTTTTGGCGGCCATTTTGAAAATGGCGGTCAACAAACAATTTTTACATCAGTTTTGAAGTTACGACATCAATACCTATTTGGAAACCAAATTTCATTGAAATGGGGCAATGTTGAATTTTCCCGCCTTTTTGGCGGCCATTCTGAAAATGGCAGTCAACTTATTATTTTCAACACCAGTTTTAAAGTCGGCACAGCATGGCAAACATTTCATCATGTTACACTTAACCTTCATCTTGTACAGTTTTTGGAAATAAAAGACGAAAAATAAGAAAATTAAAAAAATTCGGTGAAAAAAGGGCAATAACTCCTACAAGGGTTTATGGATTGTCTTCAAAATTTCAGGGTGGGTAGATCCTGATATGCTGAACATTTCTCCAATTTATACTTGACCTCTATCTGTTACACTTTTTGAAATAAAATATAAAAAATGCAAAAATTTTGAAAATTTTACAGAACCAGAGGCTCCCAGGAGCCTGTATCGCTCACCTGGTTTTCATTTGCCACAATCAAGCTAACATTGTAAGTTATACAGTTGAACTTCAGTCTCTCCAACTTTGGTAGCTCAAACTCAACCAATTTTTGAACTGTATTTAAAGTCGGATCATGTTTTACTATATGTCCTTGTTGGACTTTTTTGACAAAAAACATTCTTTCTAAGGACCACTTTTGACACCAGTTTTGAAGTCGAGACATCATTATGTAAATGGCGGTCAACAACAATTTTGAACACCATAAAGTCGCAAAATCATTATCTATTTGGATACTTATTGAAGTCAGTCAATGTTGAATTTTACCGCCTTATTTGGTGGCCATTTTGAAAATGGCGGTCAATGAACAATTTTCAACATCGGTTTTGAAGTCGCAACATCAATATCTATTAGGAAACCAAATTTCATTGAAATCAATGTTGATTTTTCCCGCCTTTTTTGTCAGCCATTTTGAAAATGGCAGGCAATGAACAATTTTTAACTTCAGTTTTGAAGTTTCCACATCAATACCTATTTGGAAGCCAAATTTCATTGAAATCGGCCAATGTTGAATTTTCCCGCCTTTTTTCGCAGCCATTTTGAAAATGGCAGTCAACGAACATTTTTTCAATTTAAAGTTGACCTCTATCTGTGATAGTTTTTCTGATAAAAAATTAAAAATATGAAAACTCCAAGACGGGTTTTCAGATTTTCTTCAAAATTGCAGGGCGGGTAGATCTTGCCATGCTGATCATTTTTACCCCCATGTCATATTTTTGATATCTGTAACATTTTCGAGTTATTTGCAAAATACAGCAATTTACCCCTATGTTCTATTTTTAGTAACAGCAGCCATGTTGTTAGATCCTTGGACTAATCGAACACAATTTTGTAACTGCATACCCTGGTGATGATTCAGGCCAAGTTTGGTTACAATTCGCCCAGCAGTTTCAGAGGAGAAGAGTTTTGAAATTGTTGACGGACGGACGGACGACGGACGCAAAGTGATGGCAAAAGCTCACTTGGCCTTTTAGGCCAGGTGGGCTAAAAAGGGCTATAACTCCGGGATGCGTTTTCAGATTTTCTTCAAAATTGCACAGTGGGTAGATCTCATCATGCTGCTCATTTTCACTCCGTCAGATTTTTGATATCTGTAACGGTTTTCGAGTTATTAGCCAAAAACTGCAATTTACCCCTATGTTCTATTTTTAGCAATGGTGGCCATGTTGTTTGACCAGCCGACTAATCGAACACAATTTTGAGAAGCCATACCCTGGTGATGATTCAAGTCAAGTTTGGTTACATTTGGCCCAGTGGTTTCAGAGGGGAAGATTTTTGAAATTGTTGACGGACAGACAGACAGACAGACAGACGACGGACGCAGTGATGGCAAAAGCTCACATGGCCTATTAGGCCAGGTGAGCTAAAACAGCAATTAACGCCTATGTACTATTTTTAGTAACAGCAGCCATGTTGTTTGGTCTTCGGACATAAGAAACACAAACTTGAAAGAGCATACCCTGGTGATGACTCAGGCCAAGATTGGTTAGTATTGGCTT
Source organism: Modiolus philippinarum (assembly GCA_002080025.1). Lineage (NCBI taxonomy): Eukaryota > Metazoa > Mollusca > Bivalvia > Mytilida > Modiolidae > Modiolus > Modiolus philippinarum. The sequence continues at coordinate 12,613 of MJUU01048274.1, read as the reverse complement.
AGAAGATCTTTGAATAAAAGTTAACGGACGGACAACGGACAGACGACGGACGCCGAGTGTTGGCAAAAGCTCACATGGCATTTGGCCAGGTGAGCTAAAAATGTAAAAGAATTAAGAAGTTGTAAGCAGAGCTCACTAATGTATACTTCACTTGTTCCAGAAATAAGACAAGAGGCTCTCAATAGTCTGTATCGCTCACCTGGCCCTTGATTAACATAGACATTTTATGTTAAAGAGCCCTTATATATAATTAAACTATAAATCCAATATCCCTAATTAGTTAAAGGGGAAAGGACCTCTGTTAGTTTAACATTGGACCCAATGGGAAACACTCAGTTCCCCGCTGGCTGCCATGTTGGATATCGCGCTGACCTGAAAAACACCTTTTTGCAAGGGACCACTAAATGACTATTGCGGCCAAGTTTTGTTCCAATTGGCTCAGTACATTCAGAGGGGAAGATCATTGAAAGTGTTTTCCCATAGGGTCCAATGTTAAAACTATGTTCCCCACTGGCGGCCATGTTGGATATAGTGCGATCCTGAAAAACACCTTTTTTGCAAGGGGCCGCCTAAGGACTATTAAGCCTAAGTATGGTTCCAATTGGCTCAGTAGTTTCAGAGAAGAAGATCTTTGAAAGTGTTTTCCCATAGGGTCCAATGTTAAAACTATGTTTTCCGCTGGCGGCCATCTTGGAAATCGGGCGGACCTAAAAAACACCTTTTATGTAAGGGACCACCCGAGGACTTTTGTGGCCAAGTTTGGTTCTAATTGGCCCAGTAGTTTCAGAGAAATAGAATTTGAAACGTTTTTTTCCCATAGGGTCCAATGTTAAATTTTGGTCCTAGCTGGCGGCCATCTTGGACGTACAGACCTGAGCGACACAATTTTTAAAGGGGACCACCAAAGGACTATTGTGGCCAAGTTTGGTTTCAATTGGCCCAGTGGTTTCAGAGGAGAAGATCTTTGAATGAAAAACTTACGGACGGACGGACGGACGACGGAAGCAAAGTGATGGCAAAAACTCACCCTAGCATAGCCAGGTGAGCTAAAAAATTATAAAAATCAAATTAAATCAAATTTCAGAACAGCTGGTGCACAATGCAATATATACTGAACACTGAAATTTTAATTAATTTCAATTTCACCAAAGGGTGTACCTTATGGCAGACATACAAATGGATGGACTAACAGACACCATGATCACCATGTACTGCCCCTGAGGGTATAATAATCAAATTTTATTACATACCTGGCAGAAATATGTTCTGTTTTGCATATGTAATATAGCCGGAAGTTAAGAGCTCATATCACCATGCCCAGTCCCATATGGTCATATCTATGGCATGCCAGAGGGTAAAAAAAGGTTATATTTGTGTTGCCTGCACCTAGTGCAGGATCGACACATATCAATCACTATCCGTCGTCTTGCGTCTTTCTGTCTGTGTGTATGGCTCCAAACTTTTTAACATTATCCGCATCTCCTCCTAAGCTGCTTGGAACTTTTCAACCAAACTTATAGAAATGCTTCAGTATATATTGTAGATGTACACCATGCATAATTTTGGTTTTTTTCAGATTTTCAAGCTAAGCTTGGACTTTTTTGTCATTTTACCTTATTGGAGTCTCAGGGTATGCCTCCATTATCCACAACTCCACCTAAACTGCTAAGTACTTTCCAACTAAACTTGCAGGAATTCTTCAGTATATATTGTAGCTGTGCACCATGCATTTTGTTTTCTTAAGTTTTGTTTTTTTCAGATTTTCAAGCTATAATTGGACTTTGTCAGTTTTGCTTATTGGAGTCTTAAGGTATGCCTCCATTATCCGCAACTCCCCCTAAACTGCTTGGTACTTTCCATCCAAACTTGCGGGAATTCTTCAGCACTTATTGTAGATGTGAATCTGTTTTTAATTATTTTCTTTATAGATTTTTAAGCTATATGTGGACTTTGACATTTTAGCTAATTGGGGTCTTAGGGTTTGCCTCCATTTTCTGCAACTCCTCCTAGACCCATGGGTACTTTCCAACCAAACTTGCAGGAATGCTTCAATTTATATTGTAGATGTGCACAATGCATTTTGTTTTCTTTAATTTTTATATTTTTCAGGTTTTCTAGCTATCTTTAAACTTTGTCATTTTAGCTTATTTGAGTCTTTGGGGTATGCCTCCCTATCTGCAATTCCTTCAAACTGCTTTGTACTTTTCAATCAAACTTGTAGGAAGGGTTCAGCATACATTTTTGAATTTAATAATGTATTTTGGTCTGCTTTATTAATGCTTTTCATGCTTTTATTTGATTTTGTCATTCTGAAACAAAACATGAATTCTTTAATATACATAGTATTGGTGACACATGTGTTCTGTGGAACACCCATACATTTTTTACAATTAGAAATTCATTTCATAGTATTGAAAAAATTCTAATATCAGAAATTCTATTTTTAATATTAAAAATTGATTTTTTTTTTATATTAGAAATTCCTTTTTAGCTCACCTCACGAA
>MJUU01048273.1:12083-37577 GCA_002080025.1 Modiolus philippinarum | reverse complement strand
CCGTTTTCAGTCTCTAATTTTTTAACTTTTGCTTTTAAAGATTTCACAATCTTATTTTCCGTTTCTAAGTTCCTTATTTTTGTTTTGAATGAATTGATTTCCTTTATATAATCATTTTCTCGGGATTCCAAAGTTTCAATTTTGCCAAAATAGCGTTTGTTTTCCGCCTTCAACACATTTATTTCCTTCCTTTTTTGTTGGCGCTCAGATGTCACTAATTTTGAGTTTTTGCGCATTTCTTTTAATTTTGATTGTGTACATAAATGTTTTTCTTTTTCGATCGAAAGATAACGTTCTAAGTTTTCCTTATCCAATTGAATACTGTCCAATTTGCAAACGAAATGAAATTCTCGGAGTTTGATATTTTCTTTTTGTCTATTTAATTGCTTCTTTAATTCGCAAAGTTCGTTTTTAATATAGAAAGACGTATCTAAAAGTTCTTTTAAAGAAGATGGACTTACATTTGAAAATGGCAGTTACCTCATTATTGATCTTTCTTTCATAAATTGTTGGTAGCGCGTCCTGTCTCGTTGTTTCTGTTTCTCCGATTTCTGCTTTTTATTTACGGTAGCGATTGCATTTCTGGTAAAATTGCTGAAGCACACACGGGGAAAATGTCCATGTTTTCCACATTTAAAACATTTAGCGCTTGCTGCCTGACACTGATATTTCTCATGGAAAAGTCCACATTTGCTGCACTGGTACAGAGTTGTGTTCCAATGAAATTTTGTCCTTCTGTATATTGCGGTAGAGCGTAATGTCCAAAATAATCCATTCTGGGGAAACTAGCTCATTCGTAATTTTGAGAGGTACCAATGATCGTGTATCCAGCTAAAAAGTGAATACGCCCGGGTTATTTCCGCCAATTGACGTAGTGAAGTTTTTGGTCCACGTTTGAATACACTACGTCCAATAAATAAACTGTGAATTCGATGTAAATTTAACTTTTTATTCGTGGTCGGGTATGTTACCTAAATCATAGGCAACTCCGAACTCAAGATAATACAATTATAACAATATTTATACCTTTTTAAAAGATAAAGCACTTAATTTAGTAAAGTCAATATAAGATAATAGAGTTAATTGCTAATGAGATTAACGAGCTGTCACTAAAGTCTTTTTCAAATCCCGACATCTGTGTTACTTTTTAATACAATGGATGAGCAGATAAGTTATGAAAACTGTGAAGATTAGGAAAAAGTACAAATGAATAAAATACTTTGAAATTGCAATTATAATGTCTCACTTTAAAATATCAACGGAAATTGTCACTATGACAACATAACTGCCTCTCAGCAGAGTGACAATTTGCTTGTGATTCATGTCTTTTTAGGGCATTCAGGATTGTCTATGAGGGGTCGCTGACGGAATTTACATTTTCTTTATACTATTCAACATCAAATTCAATGTCCATTATTTTCAAATAAAACACTCTTTTGTTGCATATTTAAGGTTCAAACATTCTAAAAAGATATATACAAAGAGACGATTGGCTTAAAACAAGTTACTTTAAAATACTTGAAAATACCACAATATTTGTTTCATAATTATTATTTGCATGGTTGTTTATTTAAAATCGTCTGATTAATAAATTCGATGTTTTCAGCTGATAATATAGGCGGTCGAATTTATCTAGACAAAAAAGGTTTTTATTCCAATGTATAATACAATGGGGTAATGGATGAAATATGTGACCACCATTCTGTTTCAATGCACATGTTGACTAATTTCCACATCAGTCTTTATTAAAATGCTATGCGAAAGATATCGTATAATTTCTGTAAATGGAAAACATATATTTCTTTTGAAAAATAAGAAAAAAACGAGAAAATATTCTGCAGATGAAGTTGATGTTGGTGTTTTTTTAGGTGATGGGCATTAACGAAATTCTTTTTCACTTCCTGAAATACTTTGCTATTGCAACAGTCATAAATATATGACTTCCACACAATACTTTCAAGATAATAATATTTATATTCAGCCATGTATATTCATCCAATCTTAACTATGACCTTATAACATAATTAAGTGTTCAAATGGAAATTTAATCTTATTTAATAAGTATTGAAATGTTTTTAACAGATCTACACATAAATGAATAATAGTGTACACTAAAGCGTTAAAACGCAACAATATGAATAAGGAATTGGAGAATATTGATTATGTAATTTACATGTATATCATTTCGTTTTAAATAACATGTACAAAACATTTGTTTAAAATTCCATGTAAGGTTTAAAGAAATATGGAAATATTTTTGGGAAAATTGTTTATATATATATTTATATTACTATTCAATATACAGCTGCTTATAGGTAAGACTTTTTAGTTCCTTATTTTAAATATTTATTGATGGTTTTTCTCGAACGTATCTTAGGAATTAAAGATCTGTCATATTATAATGCTTTCTGTAAGAAACTGCATTAATAGTGTCTAATATACTATTTTGGCATAGTATACCTGCAGCCATGTACTATGCCTGTGACGTGACTTGGAAGGCGGAGCTACAGTATTGTCAATCAAATAGTGATGAAAATCTTACCTGTAGGGATCTAAGTCATAGAAATCAACTTGAATTTGGTAATATTTCTAATAAAATAAAATTTTTACCCCACTTGTGACCATTCATTTTACTCGTCTCTTCATTTTATATCATGAAATAAATGTATTTTTGAGATCTGCCATAAAAAGTTATTTTTCAAATTTCCACGATATTATGCAACTAATTGAAATATAGTAATTTAAAATGACAGTAACTAAATGAAAAGAACAACTATTTATTCACTTGGAAATTGTAATGAAAAGATGGAAATCAATGACACAGTCAGCATAATAATGATAATAACATTGTGTTTAGCAATGACTATGCCAAAATAGTGGTCAGGGTTGAATACACATAGTGCACTCCACTTCGGGTCGTGCACTATGGTCTCAACCCTGACCACTATTTTGGCATAGTCATTGCTAAACACAATGTTATTATCATAATACCATGTTATGACATGTCTTCATCAAAAGTTGTGTCCTCAAAGCTCGTTGTGGCATCTGAAAATCATTTTTGGCGATAAACTTCGTGTTTGTATGAAAAAAAAAAACATGTTTTGATAGATGCATGTGAAATATGAAACTTGAAATCGCCTTCATAGATTTTTTATAAATTTAATACATGGTGTGAACATGATCAAAGGAGGTGCCTTTAGATTTTGAAGAAAACCGGAAAACATTTTAAGGTGTGAAAAACTTAGATTTTATATGAATAAATTCATATTTTGGGATTAAATACTGTCGCAGGATAACTAAATATTATCAAATTTTTTTTTATATTTTATAACTGTGTTGGACATGACCAAAGGAAGGTTCCTTTCAATTTTGAGAAGATTCAGAAACTAGTCTTTCTTTGTAGAAATGCTTAGTTTTCATAAGACAAAATGCATATTTAGAGAATACGCACTACATTGTACGATAACTCACAGTGTAAGACATGATCAAATACAGTCTATTTTTTATGTCGAGAGAAATTGAAAACAACCGTTTTGGGAAATCCTCAGTTTTTACAATGGAAAAAGACATATTTTGATACAGTATTTACTCCATTTTTCCTAAAGGATTTGAACAAAACTTCCTGTGGTTCTTAATCATCATATAGTATTTCCATGAAATTCGGAAAAAAACAAATTTTTGGCACACACAAGCCGGCTGTGCACTTTCTGACATTGTCACTTTTCTAGTTAAACTTAGTTTTAACCGTTTTATAATTATTTTGCATGTTTACTCAAGAATATGCATACAGTTATAATTACGTTTGAAACCTCGTCCAGCGCTCTGCACTTAGTTGATTTTACTTTTCTTTTAGGCATTTTTTATTTGTTCTCCATCAGCTTTTATATCTCTTACCGTACGTATATGGTCTTCAAAATGTGTTTCTTTGATCTCCACTAAAAAGACATAAGTTGTCGAAATGGCGATCTGAAAGTAATTGTTGTTATATAAAATGTATACTTTCACGTAGTACTATATATATCTGCATTAAAACAGCTTTCATATTAACGTTAAAAAAAATCAAAACGAAACAGCAAACTGATTGGGTCTTTAAAATATTTCTTTTCTAATTTATAAACGATGTAAGAATATCAAAATCATTAAAATAACATACGGGACCGATTTTCACAAATCGTAAACCACCTCTTAATAGTTTCTGGGTTATCGGCGTGATCTTATATATCTACTACGTAGGTACTTAGTTTAAAAGGACCTGTTTTGTATTATTTCCATGGAAACAATAGCAAACGAATGCGGAAGCAAAAGGCAGAATGTGGAAATCTAGAATCAGAGGTCCATAATAAACATGACAATATAGGGGTAACACAAATGGAAGGCCACATGAAAAGGACAACGCAAATAAAGTAAATAACAAAATACCGAAGTAACTGTGGATTTTCTTTCTGCATATGCGCATTTCGACAACTTATGTCTCTTAAGTGCAGATCAAATCAAAACACTTGGAAAGCCATAAACCGAAATATGTGTAAAAACAAATTACCAATTGGATATAAAAAGCATAGTCAAAATTATCTAAGGACAGAGCTATGCATGAGGGAGATACTCTCTAAGTTTATATAAATTTCCTTTAATTTAGATATTGCGAGTTTTAAAATCAAATCAGTTTTCGGGCCAGCACCGAAGTACTGACTGCTGGGTTCGTGAATACAAATCGGGGACTAACAGTCCTCCAGCAGTGGCAAAATACCGAAATTACTGTGAATTTAGTTTCTGCATATGCGCATTTCGACAACATATGTCTCTTTAGTGCAAATCAAATTGATTTTAAAATTAAAAAAAACTTCAGCATTTTTCGGATTTTCTGACTTAAAATCTGTACCAAAATTGTCCGGTGATTATTTCAATTTCGATTTTGTTAAAATGCTAAGTATCATGCAAGGGGTATTTTCGGATTGATTTATCAAATGTTGAAATTATATTACATCTTTTGATAATCTTGTACTTTGAACTCAATATTTTTCAAGAACAAAAATAATAAACAATGAAGGGATATGGAATACATGCACATGGGATAGTCTCTATAAATACATGGTAAAACAAAGCTTTGGTTGTTTTCTTTTAAGTCAGCACGAAGCCTTCAAAAAAGAGTTTTGCTCATTCCTCATAGTACGGTCAAGACGGTCCCTTCAAAATTTCTCTAACAAAACTTTCATAAATGAAAGGGTATGTAGTAAATACACATGAGACAAAATCGTCTTCATTGCTGTTCTGCATCTTGAAGTTATCATGAGGCTTTTCATAATGTTCATACCTTATTGTAGATTCAAGACTGTCCCTAGTATCGGTTTTGAGTGGAATTCATTGCTAGATGTCGAACAACGCTACATCTATGTCTTTTTTGTCATGGATGAGGTTAACAAACATGAACTGGCTAACTGCTCTTACAATCACTGTCATCAGTTGCCCGAAAAAGGCACTAGCCACTCAAGCTAGCGGGCGATTACAACATAGAGACAAACACCGGGCACTCATCAAGTCGATTGTAAGATAACTTGGCATTATAATAAAAGTGAGATGTGGGAACTATAAACAGGTGGTCAGAATAAAATTTGGAAATTATAATACAAAAATTTGAAATGATCATAGTATATCCAAATGAGAAATTTTCTCATGAAAAGTACATTATTACTGACAAAATGTTATTTTATGTACTGTGTTAGATACTTAGAGAACTTGTGCAGGTCATTTTTAGGATAGATTTTTGAAAATTAAAAACACTTTTTCGGATTTTCCTACTAAGAATCTATAGTAAAAATTTGTCTGAAGCTCATCTCAAAAACCCTTCCGAATTTATTTTTCACTTTTTGATAAGATTGTTCATAATAAAAACTTTGATTCTCATATTTTGAGATTGACTCATCAAATTTGTAAACAGTTTTATCATTTCTTTCAAGTTTTCCTACTTAAAGAATGACAACTAAAATTGCAGAAAAGATTTCACTAGGACTTCTTATGGCTAGACAAGGAGAAGGCGTTTTGTAAAAGATTTTTCGGATTAACCTACTAAGAGTCTTTATTGAAGATTTTTTCGAAGCATATCTCAGAAAGATTCCTCTGTAACTTTTGTTTTGGGGACTAGACAAAGCGGAGGCGGGGGAATAACTTTGCGCTCCATTGGGCCACAGATTCCTCTAGTTTAGTTTGGTTCCAGAGCTTCTTTTCAACTAATTTTAACAAAAACCTACAATAATTGTCAGAATCTGTCAAAACTGCATTCAGGCGGAAGTTTAGTGGTTGAAAATTTATCTAAAAATATGAAAATGTTTTTGAATTGATTTTGTTATGATATTGTATATAACAGATGACCTGTTTTGGGGAAGAGTTAATGCATTCGAAAAATAAGTACGCTGAAGCAAAGGGGTATTTGCCAAAAAATAAAATGGCTATTCAGCTGACTAATAGATGGGAATACCTTTTGAACCCATTGATACATTTTAACGTGTTAAAAGAGGATAATGTGTTGTAAAATTACTTTATAATCCTTAATACTTTAAACACTACTTTTGATTTTTAATAATATAACACAAGACATATGACTTGGTAAATTACGTGTTGAATTCATAAACGTGATTTTCTTGTATTGTTGTCTACACTTAATTTGCGTGTCATGGTCACTTTTAAAAGAATATGTCAAATATAATTTCGATTAAACACACTGATAGAAATTAATCGATAATTTTAACACTGAACAAATTATTAATTTGTTGCTTCAAATATTTCACAGGAGTATGAACTGTATTTCTTTACTTTTCTTTTATATTGCATCCATAAACAATATCCCGCCGTGCGCGGTCCCGGCTTATGAATAGGCCCGCAGCATCCTCTGAGCTTGGAGTATGAGTCTTCCGAACAGAGGACCCCGAGGGAACCCCGGGATATAGAAATAGGACCTAGTATCTCCGGCTTGCGGGGTGTGACCCCTCCTAAACGGCGGCTGACCCCGAGGGTCCCGGGATATAGAAATATGACCCATTCCGTGGTTGTGCGGGATTAATAAATACACAACCCATCTTCCGGATGGGATGTAAACTCAGGTCCACGTATTGGAAGAAATGCCACGCTTCCTGCACGTTAAAGAACCCTTGTAGCAAGCTTTTTTGAGTGGTCCGTAGGTGATCGGCTACAAGGCTAAATTTTTCCGCTCTTTTCGATTTCACCCTACTTTTCCAGTGGCAGTCAGAATTTCCCGTCCCATGACCCTTTCCATACCTATGAATGCGCGAACCACAAAAAATAGAAAAACTCAATTTAAGTTACTAAAACTTAGTTTTTCTCAACTTAAATTCAATTTAAGTTACTTAATTCGAATTAACACCACTTAAAATGAGTTTAAGTATTTTTTGTTGTTCCCGCGCTGTTAACGATAGTTAAAACACCGAAAATGTATTAACAGAGCATAATGATAGTTAGTTGCTTCATTCAAATTAATGCTTCTTAATAAGCGTTTTTTACTGAATTGAATTTAAGTAGAGAAAAACTTTTTTAGTAACTTAAATTGAGTTTTTCTATTTTTTGTGGTTCGCGCGTGCATTAACTCTACTTAAGTAGAGTTTTCCACTAAATAAGAGTTAATAGCCGTAGTACTGTTTGAAACAACCATTTTGATTGGTTGAAAGGTTTGTTTTTGATTTAGGAATGTAAAAGATTTTTTTTATCTTTTGTATTTTTTTTTTATATTTTCCATCCGAATTTGGATCTATGAAATGCCTAATAATCTTTAAGATTTTCATATTTTTCTGTCGATTGCTTTTTTTAAGATCTTGCAGAAAAACTTGTTTGTGGTTTTAAAAGGTGTCAATAATGCCATGCGTGTAACGCTAATTATATAGATATACACAATAAATATCTATGAAAAAATAATACCCTGTGAAATAGTAAACATTCCAGAATTTCGTTCAAAAGGGTCTATCAAAATACCTTGATTACCAATTTCGTACGAGTGATTTGAAAGTGACATTTTTATGACCCTTATTAATTATCCCTATTTCGATTTTGCCGACCAAATTTACCTGTTCAGGTGTGTGATATAACGGCGAACGCGGTCGGAAGGAAATGTTATAGTAAAATAGCAAAAAAAATGTTATTTTTGCATGAGAATGATTAAATTCGGGACTAAAAATCCTATCCTACTCTTCAAATTTCCCCCCAAAATTCATGTAATTTGCAACATATAGAACTCTTTCGAAAAGGATATGCTAAATTAAAGTTTTTTTTTTAATAAAAATAAAATTGAAAGTTTGACATTCAATTGCAGACTATTTTTTTCTCAAATATTAATGTAATTATTAAGTCTCGACATCCAAGAATTGCTTTGAACAAAAAAAACAAAAACAAAACAGACAAAGGAACAAAGATAAACAAAAACAAAATAATGAATTTTTACTTAGAAACACTTTCAACATCGACTGTTAAAACTGTATTTTATTTTATATAAATTGAATTTTCGTTACACGGTCAACACGGTAGACACACAACACAGCAGTCGGCCAATCAAAACGATTGTCTCAAACAGGACTTGGGATATTAACTCCAATTTAGTGGAAAATTCTACTTAAGTAGAGTTATGCGCGCGCGAACCACAAAAAAATAAGAAAAACTAAATTTAAGTTACTAAAACTTAGTTTTTCTCTACTTAAATTCAATTTAAGTAACTTAATGTGAATTAAACTCAATTTATGTTGTTCGGGCGCACTTAATGATAGTTTAATTGCCATTTTCTCTACTTAATTCGTTTTTCTCACATTAACAGCAAATATCTCTATTTAAGTACTTAATCTCCTTAAGTAGCGTTAATTCGAATTAAGTAACTTAAATTGAATTTAAGTAGAGAAAAACCAGGTTTAAGTAACTTAAATTGGGTTTTTCTATTTTTTGTGGTTCGCGCTTGCCATACATACCCTAAAGTGATTATTAACAAACTTGTTCTTGTCTAGCTTGATATAGCTGAAATATTGCTGAGTAGACGTTAAACAACATTCAATCAATCAATCAATAAACAATATCAGAGACCCTTAACTGCATATAAACGTCAAAAATACTTTTTAATTTCATTATTTTTTCCACATGCGATTTTGGACAATCAAAGAAGATGCCTGATCATGCTGATATTTAGTACTCTATCGGACATTTCTGTGTATTTTTTAATTGGTTTAGATTGATTCAAAAGATGAAATTGAGGGTTATAACGAAATAGCAAATACATAGCAGGTGCAAACCACCAGCAAAATTGTCAATCGCAATGGTCCTGACGTGGTACAGGCATTTCAAAACAAATATTTGGGTTCAATCGAATCCTTTCTGTAAAAAACAATGTGAACATTATGGGTTATATTTTTATTTATTCTCGGTAGTGTGAAGAGACTCGAATTTCCTGTCAACTTTTTTTGCGCCATGCACGTGTCATTCGCACAATCATTACGTATTTCATGATTAAATTATATTTCATGATAAAAATTTATTGATAAATTTACCTAAGTAGCTTGTATACGACTCGTTACTAGAATTGTTTTTCAACGTGCTTTATTGCTGCAAATCACTATTTGAAATGATTTTTTTTTAATAAAAGACAACTCCTATCACTTTCCACAAATTTCATTGCATCGTCAAAATTATATTAGGTGTAACGTATTGAAACTAAATTGTATTTTTTCAAGCGAATCTTTTCCTTTGAATATATTTGGGCCGGAACTTGTCCTTCAAGTAATATAAAAAATGCGGTGTTGAAGGTTCCTTTTGTTAAGTAGTCTTGATCCTGGTATTTTAATCATTCATTAAAGAATACTTTTTAGCTCACCTGGCTATGCCAGGGTGAGCTTTTGCCATCACTTGGCGTCCGTCGTCCGTCCGTCATAAACTTTTCTTTAAAAATCTTCTCCTCTGAAACCACTGGGCCAATTTAATCCAAACTTGACCTAGGTCATCACCAGGGTATGTAGTTAAAAAAATGTGTTCGGTTAGTCCGAGGGCCAAACAACATGGCCGCTGTTACTAAAAATAGAACATAGGGGTAAATTGCGGTTTTTGGCAAATAACTTGAAAACCGTTGCCGATATCAAAAATCTGACATGAATGAATTTGAAACTGCTCTGCAATTTTGAAGAAAATCTGAAAACCTGTCTTTGAGTTATAGCCCTTTTTCCGTAAATTTTTCAAAATTTTTACATTTTTTATTTTTTATTTCAAAAACTGCAACAGATAGAGGTGAAGTGTAAATTGGAATAATGTTCAGCATATCAAGATCTACATACTCTGAAATTTTGAAGAAAATCCAAAGGCCTGTGTAGGAGTTATTGATTGATTTTCACCATTTTTTTTCCAATGCCATATGGTTTATTGGTTATCTCCCTTTAAATTCTGTGTTCAAATCTTCTTTGGTTAATTTTTCTCTTTTAAGCTTTAGAGAAATTCCCTTTTAAAGCTTTGTTAAAACAATTATTTTTATTTATATTTAAGAACAAAAACATTGTTTTTGTACAAATTTTTACAATTTTTTGCAAAAATACTTTCTTAATCTTTACCTTATTATATGTTACAATTATTTTTCTATATAAGATGTTTTGTCTTAATGAGATGTTTCTGATCGGCCACTATATTACATGCTTTGCTGACACATATTAACAAGCCTTTAATGATCAAGTGATGACATTAACCTTGAGAACCACAGATGTATTTGATTATTACATGGCATGTATGATGCTATAAGGTGCTGACTAAGTATTGTGACTTTGGTGCCTATATATCATCCAACATGGCCATCTGTGGGGAACTTAATTTATTACTGGACTGTATGGAAAGAGCACATAAAGAATTTGTTTATCAAACTTAATCACAATGCATCTTAGATGGTCCCCTTCAAAACAGATGTCTCTCAAGTCTGCACCTTATGCAAATTGGCTACCAGTGGGAAACATAGTTTAATATTGGAGTACATTCAAAGAACCATTTGGCCAATTGGAAATAAACTTTGGCACAGCACTTAATTTTCTTTGAAATTGTCCTGCAGATCCATCCCTTATCCAAGATGGCAGGCAATAGGGAAAATAGTTTGATCATATAACATAAATGTTTGTTTATATAGTTTGAAAATGAGACCCTTTAACATAGAAGTTTATTTGAATTTATATATTGACTATGGTCCAGGTGAGCGATACAGGCCCTTGAGAGTCTCTTGTTTCAGTTTTAGTTTGTTCCAATAAGTGTTTTATAGACAAGGACAAATATTGTATCTATCCATCTCAAAAAAATTGATTACTTCCTCCTTCCTCACGTAATTCTTTTTAAATGAGATTTACTGATCTTAAATATCTATCTCATCGATTTTTTTTTAACGAAAACGCCTTCATATTATAATGGCACAAAGGAAATTCAAACTCGTTTAAATATTTTGAAAACAGATGTAAAAAATAATTATTGTAGCCGTCTCACGTTCTTATTTTGTCTTTGTTTTTCCCTGTTGCCGTTTTTGCCATGTGTGCTTCCCTTGTTCCTTCGGTATTCTACTGCCGTTGTTATCGTCATACAAAGTTATAAACATTGACAAAACAAATGCGGAAATCAGATCTACAGGTACTTATTGTGTAATGAATTTAAAATAATTATTTGAATTAAAATGATAAACTTACTAATTATTCTGATGTGGTCTGAAAATATTGACATTTGCAACCATGGGATAGAATTGTTCGAATTTCGAAAGACAGCCAACTTGTCTCTACATGCAAGGTGTTTAAAAGTAGTGTAACAGCTCTGCTTTGTCCGTAATGACTTGGTTTGTAAAAGAGCAGATCACACCTTTTATTTCTTGCTTTCTGTAATCTATGAGGACCGAAGTTCTAATGCAGAAAATATTTCCTCAGAAAGGATATCACTCAGTTCAAGCAGTGCCTGGCTATATTTCATAACGTTTCCAGACTTTCTGCAAATAATTTATGGACCCACAGTGCAGGACTTCACGTTTGCCATACATCACCTTCGCTAGAAATCAACTTTCCCAAAGTCCGGCCTTGGTGACCATCTCGACAAACCCACTTCCTTTTCCCATCTTTCCCATTGTGCCAAAAGTATGGAGTACAACTTTCCCGACAACGATTTGCTTAATTTTTCTGGATACTGAAAAATAAAGACTATGCTTTTTTAGCAACGACTTATTTATTTGCAAAAATGCAGGGTTGTTCAGCCTCTTCAGGCATTTCTAGAATAATAGAAATATTAAGTACTTACTGTCTTAATTAAAACTGTACCTGCATAACCATCCTCAGAAAGATGGAAATTTCTGAACATCTAGTTGACTACCATTAACTCTGCACAGGAACCATATGAAGAGCAAAAATTTTGTTTCCTCAAAATTGTATTCAGGCCTGTTTGTGGTTGAGTGAGACTAAATTCGAACTGAAGTTTTGCATAATTATGTCTACACTTATCAATAATTTCACTTATGATGATACCATGAATTAAATGTATTGTGCCTGACCTTGACCTAGTCACGTTGTTAAGGTCTTGCTGGCCGCACAGAAGCATATAAATGTTAGTAGATGAAATATAGGGTTGCAAAGCTAATTCAGATGTCGTTTCTACATTTTACAATTCAAGTTCTATTGTTTTTTGTAGGACTGGGCTTGGCCAAATCGGTTTAACATGGAAAAAAATTCAGTATTTCCACTTTTAAGCCAAATGTCATTGGTAGCGAAATATGTGTGGATATCACCCAGTTTTCGGTCAGTTACGAGTGTCATTGAGAACTAAAGCATCACCAATTTTCAAAAATGTTGCTTTTTCCAGATACTTATTCTCTACTTGTTTATGACTAATAGGTCGTCATTCCTTCAGATAAAGCCCTAATAATGCTATTTATTTTTGTAAAAGTCATTATATCGACTGTTTAAAGAAAGAACTGAGCGTTAGTAATTCCAAAGGCCATCACACATACAAAACAACTGCTCTCTCTTGGGAGGTGATATTACAGAACCATAAACTGCTTTGCTTTCCTTTTGAATTTCAACCAATGATGAAGATACTGATCTCGCCTCCCTGTACTGGGTACCAAAATTACAAAACGGTACATCGATCTATCTGCCAAATTTTATACAAGATCTTTCTTCTTAGCTGATAACCTCCATCTTGACAGCTGTAAAAGAGAGCCTTCAAAAATATAGTGATACTTGATTTTCAAGAAGCGGTCTAAATGAAATGTGAATATTGATAAACTCTAAGAATTTACTTGACAGCTTCAACTCTAGAGCATCATACTAATAAAACTGCAACAGAATTAACAGGTTGGCTTCTCCACACATAATACTACCACCCCTAATGCAGAACTGAAATTTGCTTAGTATTTAGTTGATCGCTGTTTCTCCCGTATGAACGGTAAAAGGAGATATACATACCTTGTTATACATAGAGATAAATCTTACTATGTGAAATACGACTCCGAATCGGAGAAAACAATAACATTCAAAGTTTCTTATCATTTTTTGTCCAGTTCCAGGACATGTTGTTCAGCTGACTATATTAATTCCAATGGGCTCAAATTGTGAACCTTTTTTTCGATCTCTTTCTTCACTCTTCTTAATAATAAAGATAAAAAAAACTTGCCCAAGCTCTGTTTTATTGATGATATTCCCATGTTTCATCTTGTCCATCCAATAGAGCTCGAAATTCAGGATACTACAGACACTTCCACATCGGTCTTAATCATTGGTCTTCATCTTGAAATTAACAACTAACACGATGACTTTACTTTTCTAATAGTTAATGTCCGTTTTCTTTGTAGCAATATTCCAACAGCGCCATCATATGGGGGTTTGCTCTCCAAACCCATTCGCTTTCAAGAATCGGAGTTGGACAAAGTGACTTTTATATAGTGTCCGCATGCTCACAAATATGCTAAAAAAAGAGTATGTAACCCGTAATTTGAAAGTTTTACGTTCAACGGTACAATCTTATGGACCACTCTGGCATATCTGTTTCCAAGATGGCAATAGATCCTTCCCTTTAACAGGTGAAGTCTGTTCTCTCCTCTTTACTGAATTGACATGTCAAAATGGAGGGTATCTTAAAAAAAGAGGGGATACTTACTTTTCCGATACACCTATATTACCCATTGCTTTAAATTGGGTCAGTGCTGTTCATCTCTGTGTTTTTTTACTCCAAAATCTTTCTGTGATTTATTTATGTGATGTGTTTGCTTTTTGGCGTTGCTCATGTTGCCATTGTCTTTTGACTAACCGTTCTCACTTTCTTCTATGATACCCTTTTTCAGATAAGTTGATATAGAATCGGCAATTCGTTTTATATTAGCGCCCAAATGCTTGACAAATAAACAAGATATCACGTTTTATGAGGCCTAGGAGTATTTATAGTTATTTTCTGTCTCCAGAAACAAAAGTCATTCGGTATCGTTGTGGTTTTCTTTTAAGTATCAGTAATATGTAACTACGTAATATCATCGCCGAGAGTCGCCTCTCATCTGACGATGCAAGTTTAATCACCCTTTCTACGGCATCATTATACATTTGCATTATAAATCCGCTACGAAGAAGTTTGCAACAACTAGATTCGCCAGAACTAATTCTGTGTTGGAAATGTTTCATAAGCTTGTCTTTTAAGTTTACTGAAGTATTTCTTGAACTCTATTGGAAATCTGTTTTATAAGTATTTCAGATATATATATTTAATCATAGTCAGTCTCTCAACATTCTAGCTCTCCAATTATTTTTTTTTTATATTTAGACCCATACAAATTCAAGTGTTTTCATGGGCTTCTTTTTTTGCATGCTTCTGGGTCTTTGTGGAAAACATGCCATGCCTCATTTCTTGTATACTTCCGTTTACATGCCCTGTGACACCATGGTTTCTAACCACAATATCTTGGTCTGTCACTTTAAAAATAAGGCTTTTGTCAATTTTATCAGCAACTGCTTATCTAATGGACTCTTCCGAAGTATTTTCGACACTATGTTTTTGTTTGACATCCTTTAGTCACAAAATATGCACGTGTAGATAGGAAACAACACATTGCTGCAAGAAGAGGCAGTTGAAGATCAGGGAAAATTAGATGTACTGAAAGCAGATTCTGTATCAATCTGCATCCAGGGAGCATGTATTTTCTTGATTCTGATACTTCCTGCAGTGAGTTCCGAGTTTAAATTAGATTTAGGGCGTCGGGATCAGTGGAAGATTTATTTTGCAATATGTCATATGGAAACACAACCGTAAAACGTTTCTGAGCGCCCCCTCTTTTCTTTGCGAACCCATTTTAGTGAGGCTATTGACTTTATCTGTTTGGTGGCTTATCAATGGTCACCAATGTGTAATAATGTAGTGCCGTTTATAAGTATATTTTTAGAACTTCCAGTTATATCTTATTCTTGAGTTTAAGCTTTACAGAAAGCTCCATTTTCAAATTTATTTTTAGAACTGTTTACTAAGCTATCTCGTCTGATTGTATGTGTACATGTATTTGTGCTTATGCATACAATACGTAAAATGCTTTTATGTGAATTTCAATATAAATAAAGATGAGGATTAAGATTGAATTAATTATATCTTTGGCATAAAAATGTGTGAAGGAAAAAAAACAAGCATCAAACTACATGTGAAATTATAATTTCTTCCACTATACCGTTTTTTGATAAAACTGAAATATTTTACCTAAAAATACAACTTCTGTCAATATTGCTAAATCAAAGCATTCATGTTCTAACCATGAATAAATATAGATATTTTTTAGGAGTGGTACGCATTTTGCAGTTCCCTGCCATTCCGAACAATTGATAGAAAATGCCCGACTCCCAAACAGATAAAGCTTTCTTGAAACACATTATCTTATAGAAAACAAAATATTCCCTTCTTAATTTCCCCTGGCTAGGACCATATAGTTAGCTCAACTCCTACCTGTGTCTATCTTGTGTACATGTAGGACATGTTTCTTACATTTACCATATTTTACTTGTCCACACAACTCATCTCAAAATTTTCGTTTCTGTTTAAATTGAAGTAATCTATTGGAATTTTATCCATTCTTAATTTTTCCATTTTTCTCTCTCGAAAACGTATATCGTAGAGACTAAGGACCTTCACAGTTCAACTTATTCATACAGGAACATCAAAATATTTTAACGATAGAGTTTATAATCAACCATGCTGTTAACTTTGTAACAACAACGAATTACTTTTCGAATATAATAATAAATGTTAAGTTTATAGAGGATACAATTTGGACGAAATGATTCAATAAAATTTCTGCTTGGAGTTATTACCCATTGAATACTCGAAATAATCACAAATGATACGTCGTAGACACCTCGGATATGTATCACTGATGATTTTGATTTGCACCACGGATATCAGTATAAGCAACTCTACATGTATCTGCATGCACACTATTGAAATTTTTCGGTTAAGCCGATTTCGAGCTTTTTGATACATGCATGTTTACACGAGAATTTGAACCTGCGTAGTTGTTGGATATTATGTCCTTGGTTCGGTACAACTGCAAACTTTTTTGCAACCATTACAAAAAAGTAGACTATAAATATGTGGCATCGCTATTGTCGTCTTCTTAGAGAAGTTATGTTTTGGTATCATACACCAAAAATAGGAAATCATTTTGAGTGACAAGGGAAATGTTACAGGAATGAATAGAGAATGGATATCACTGGTTTATATGATACATTGTACTCTCCCTATGACTTAGAATAGTACCTCGCAAAATATGATAGTGTTTCTTACACGAAGTTTCTTTAGATTTATATACATGAACATGCATATTAATCTTAGTCTTCAGGGATTTAATTATACCTCCTTGAAAAGCTTGGAGTATATAGTGATGGGGTTGTCCGTCCGTCCATTCGTGCATCAGTTCCTCCGTCTTTCCGTCAGTCCGTTACACCTGAGGGTACACATCTCTTATCCGCCACTCTTCCTGAACCAGTGAATAGATTTTCATGAAACTTTACAGTCTTTGTGACATAATGTAGATGTGCACCTCCTATTTCAGAATTTGATTAAATTGACTTTTGGTGTTTCCTATAGCAAAACATGGACTTGGTCATTTCATTGCAAATGGGTATCCATCTCTTATTAGCTACTCCTCAAAACCACTGAATAGATTTTCATGAAACTTTAAGACAGTCTTTGTGACATAATGTAGATGTGCACCTCCTATTTCAGAATTTGATTTGATGAATGTTTGGGGTTCTCATTGCAAAACATAGACTTAGTCATTTCATTACAAGTGGATACCCATCTCTATTTGCTATTCCACCTGAGCCACTGAATAGATTTTCATGAAACTTTAAGAAGCCTTTGTAACATAATGTAGATGTGTACCTCTTATTTCAAAATTTGATTTGAAAAAAAACATAGACTTGGTCATTTCATTACAAGTGGGTACCCATCTCTTGTCCACTACTCCTCTTGAACCATTGAATAGATTTTCATGAAACTTTAAGACAGTCAATGTAGATGTGCATCTCTTCTTTCAGAATTTAATTTGATTGATTTTAAATAAACTCCAATAGTTCGAGTGTAGTTGGTCTGGAACAATTTAAACTACATTTTCCAAACCAACTTATGTCTACAATTTTTTGGTTTCAATCAGAAGATGTTTGCGGCAATAATGACAGTTTTACTTGCAGATTATTAGTTAATCCAAGCATATGTACCTTGGAAGCATATATCTAAATTCTATTGAGATAAACCCTTGGGTAGGATATTCTTGCATGTTGGTAAAATAGTTTTTAATCTTTAAGGTAGTTCGATCCTAATAAAAATATCAGACAGAATTTTTTTCTTTTAAGATATTTTGTAGGTCTTAACCTATATCTTCCAAAAATAAAATAAAAATGATATGTCACCGATCATCTTTTCCTGTTATCTGGCTTTGAAAATCAAGCCAAATTCAGTATTTTTCAGCAATATTTACAAAGAATATATAGGAAACTGTGAGAAAATGCTTATTGTTTATTTTTCATATAAAATGAATATCAGACAGATTTTTTTCAAATAGACAATATTTACGGGAAAAGGGAGCTAATTCGCGGGAAAGTGTATGTCAATCTATTGTGACGTCACAATGAATAGGCCAATACAGGATTATCAAGTCAATTTCGCATCCGACTCGTGTTATACAAATGCGCCAATCGAATGCGCCGTGTATTAGTGTCGATCTACTTTAAATGTCATGATACTCAGCATGAAATTTTTTTATCTTTGCATAGTTTACGTATCCGTTTGAAAGAATTCATTTTTGGGTGTTACCAAAAGAAGAGCAAAGTCGGCAGTTATCGACAGGCGGCAATTATCGACATGTTTCCTCTTCATTATGCAAATCTTACTTCTGTTACATATTGAAGCATGATCACTCGGATGGTCTCTCGACTTTCTCCTATAATAGGAAAAAGACCACCTGTCAGAGATTATCGATTAAAATATTCGCTATCCTGTCGTCGGCATAAAACATGGTGCCTTACGCGATTGGATAAGAAACCACATGTCTCCTAACAAGTGGGAAAACTATAAACCCAACTATGCAGTATTGTAATGACGATAATAGCAACATTTCATATTGCAACTTCCATTTTCAATTACAAACGGGTATTGCGTGATATCCAAATTGATTACTTTAAAGCCAAACCACCTGATCGTGTTTGCTCCTCTTCCCCATTCAATTATAGTCCGGCTGGACACGTTATAACTGGTGACCTAGATATCGTAGATAACCTCAAACTACGAGATATATTCTCAAAAGGTCCCAAGTTCCGTGAGCCCCAGCACATCAACTGGAAGTACAATTTCAAGATTTTGATGGATGCAGTTGAAGACTATGCTAGGAAGTGGGCAAAGAAAGAGAAAGAGGACGTTGAAACATTGTCCGACTGGATCAGGTCCATAAAGTCATTAATTGTAAATCCATCCGGTGCTTAAAAAAAGCAATGAAATCCAGAAATCCCAGTATATTTGAAGATCCCCTTGTAGTAAGAACTCTGTCCAACCTCCTTGAAAATTACATCATTGTCCCTGCAGACAAAGCTTCTAACAACATACTGTTTGCGTGTAAGAAACACTATCTCGACTGTCTAGTGAAGGAGATGGGCATCGACAGTTCATCTGGAAACCCTACCCATACCCCTACTACAATATCGAGGGATGAGATTGTAAAAAATCACAGTTCAGTTTTAGCATCATTTGGCATTAAAGCCAATGATAAAAACAATCAACTCCCCTACATCAACTGGGTACCTAAACTTTATAAGAATCCATACAAACAGAGATTCATTGCCGGGTCTTCCAGATGCACCACTAAACCTCTTTCACAGCTCCTCACTACTTTGTTGACCGCAGTCAGAGTTGGCCTGAAAAACTACTGTAATAAAGCTTACTCCACAAGCGGTGTGAATCAAATGTGGATTCTTAAAAATTCAAAAGATCTCCTTGAACAGCTATCCTCAACCAGTCTTACCCATTGCCATAGCTTTCAAACCTTTGACTTTTCTACTCTTTATACAACCCTGCCACACAATAAACTTAAAACAGTGATTGCAGATTTAATACACCAATGTTTCTGCACTAAAAATGGAGAACGCAGATACACCTATTTAGTTATAGGGAAAGACAAGACATACTTTGTTAAGAACCACACTGATTCAAACAAGAAGTACTCCGAGACTGACGTAGTCAAAATGTTAGAATTTTTTGATCGACAATATTTTTGTCGAATTCGGAGGTCGTGTTTTCCAACAGGCAATAGGGATTCCTGTGGGAACTAACTGTGCGCCGCTTTTAGCTGACCTTTTCTTTTACTCGTACGAGGTCAAATTTTTACAAGGGCTTATTCAAAGAAAACAAACATATTTAGCCCAGTCCTTTAATTTCAGCTTCCGCTACATAGACGATGTACTTTCTCTTAATAATCCTAAATTTAAGGAGTATTTACATCAGATCTATCCCAATGAGCTTGAAATTAAAGAAACAACTGAAACACCTATTTCAGCTTCGTACCTAGATCTGTTATTGTATATTGACGAAGATGGACGTTTGAAGTCTAAGCTGTATGATAAGCGTGATGATTTTAATTTTCCAATTGTGAACTTTTCCTTTCTTAGCAGCAATATACCTACCTCTCCAGCCTATGGAGTGTACATTTCACAGTTGATTCGCTACTGTCGAGCGTGTAGTTTGTACAGTAATTTTTGAACAGAGCAAAAACACTGTCCCAAAAGCTACTTAGTCAGGGATTTGTTCAACCTATGTTAATTTCATCCCTCAAGAAATTCTATGGCCGTCACCATAACATCATCGAAAGAAATGACGTGTCAGTATCCCAAATGAAAGTGGACATTTTCAGCTAGATTCACGTCTTCCCGGATTTGACTACCGACTTTGACATTTTCCTGGATTGACCCACTCACAGTGTGACGGGTGCTGTTAACAGAGCAGGACATGCTTACCCTTCCGGAGCACCTGATGTCACTCTCAGTTTCACTGGAGTTCAAACTGTGAGTGCTTTGTTTTGAATGTTGTGATTTCTGTTTCTGTGTTTTGTGTCTGTCTAGCGTCGTTGTTTTGTGTCTGGCGTCATTGTTTTCTGTGTTCTCGTTTTGGCCATGCCTTTGGACTTCGAGTTTTGTAAATTTCACTCCTTTGTTCCTTCGGTATTCTACTGTCATTGTTTCATAGGAGGTTTTCAGAGGTCTGTAGCTTAATATGTCAATCGTGTGCTCTTCTACCATATATGGGCATGTCGAAAACTGCCTCTCGAAAACAACATTGGAGGCAGTTATCAACACAATTATATATTTTTGTATTGAAATGTTAACTACATGTAAGTATCACAAGATTTGATACAAAGGAAGTGTGAAAAATCATGTGAACAAATATATCCTGCGCATCATCAATACTGTGAAAGTAGAACAATCGTTTTCGGCAATTTTAAAGCACGTTCTTTTCTGTTGGGGACCCCCTTTACCACCCCCTTATATTTTTATAGGGGCGCGAAAAGGGAAAATGTAAGCAACATTTGAAACAAAAAGTAAATCTTCATCTTCAACCATTTCACTATTTTCAGATATTTTTATATCTTTCATAATTGATCATTTTACTATTTTCAGTTTATATTCTACGGCGGACAGATTGTTGTGTATTTCAGAGGTGAGGGGGCCGGAGAGGATTGCATCCCAGTATGCCTACTTTATTTTTTCTACATGTAAATTCAAAAATCCGAACTACAAAGAAACTTAAAGATGATGAAATCCTGATTCCCAGTGCATTTTTTTCCCGAAATCCCGGGCTTATATCATAAAAATCTTGAAATCCTGAGCTTAAAAACATCCAATCCCGACATCCCGAAAAAGGGCCGGTTCCCCCTCAGAGGTGTACTGGAAATATTTTTCTTTTTTTTTCTTTGGGTTGGGGGGTATTTTCGGGATGCCGTAATTTGGGATTGCTATAATTTAAGCCCGGGATATAAATGCACCGGGAGTCGAGATTTCACCAGTTTTAAGTTCCTTTGCAGTCGGGATTTCGGGATTAAGTAAACTCGGCCGGGATTTCAGGTTGGGACACCCCCGACCCTTCATTGTTATCATGTTTGCATGTTGAAGATTACTGAAAAAAATGTTTCAATAAAAAGTTGATACTCTGGTTTGTTTGGTCTGTGTATTGTTTCTTTCTCTTTTGTTTGTTTGTTCATTTGTATGCATTGGTTGTTTTAAAATTTCGTGATTCTGTGATTCTATATGTTATTTTCGATCATTCTTCCTGATTTTATTAAAAGGACGTATATATTGTCAATATTGTCAATTAAGAAATGTTTCACTTTGCAACTTTTTTGTTGAAAAAAGTGGTAAAACCTGCAATAACCGCTTTTCCTGTAATAAGACATGTATTTTTTTTTAATTTATTTTTTTTCATCATTTTGCCTCTAATACCTTTGCATGAAACATAATTGATAAAACCTCATTAACTGACTAAAGTCACGAAGTTAGCGTTTTTTGCTCACCTGGCTATGCCAGATTAGCTTTTGGCGTTTGCCCTCCGTGGTCCGTCCGTCGCAAACTTTTCATTCAAAATTCTGCCCTGAAACCACTAGACCATTTGGAATCAAGCTTGGTCACAATAGGCCTTGGATGGTCCCCTTTAAAATTGTATCCGGCAGGTACATGTACCTCATCCGAGGTGAGCGCTAGCGGGGAACATAGTTTGAACATTTGACCGTATGGAAAACACATTAAAAGTTCTTCTTCTCAGAAACCACTAGACCAATTATATAACCAAACTATGTCACAATGGTTCATAGATGTTCCCTTAAAAAGTTATCCAGTAGCAGTCTGTATTACATCTAAGATGGCCTCCAGCGGGAAACATAATGTTAACATTGGACCCTTTGGAAAATATATTCAAATAACTAAATACCGAAGTTTCTGAGAATTTAGATTCTGCATATGCGCATTTCGAAAACTTATGTCTCTTCAGTACAGATAAAATCTAATTGACCATAAAAGTCAAAGATGTTTAAAAACTGATAGAGAACAAATAACCAGTATGATCTAAATATAAAGCCAAAGTCAGTTAAGGACAGATCTTCTCAGAATCCAATTAGAACTTCGTCGCAATTGTTCTTTGGTGGTCCTGTCCAAACAGGTATCTTGCAGTTCCGTACCTCATCGCAGATAGCCTTAAATCACATGTAACAAAAATAGCTGCAAAAGTTTTATTGTTTATATAGAAATATTGTTTTTATTACTACAACTCGTAACATACATCAATTAGTTCTTATTATGTTCGGCAACAGATTCTTTGTGGTGTCTTTTGATTTAAAAATAAGATACATGTATAATTTAAAAAAAGGAGATAATAAACTCTCAAAGATGCATTTTTTTTGGCTGGCCGTTCTTTTTAAACTTGTTGTTACTATAACCCTTACCAAAATATTTTTGGAAGGGATCTTTGAATGATTTGATTTTCAGCAATTTCATTTCCTAGATTATATGGGGAACCTCGGCCAAATTTTTTTCATGAATTGAAGTCTGATATATGGGTTGTCATGGATGATGGAACTCTTGGTTGATATGGAAACCGGTCCATAGAAAATAACCATTCTCTAACAAATTGAAAAGGGTTGAAAATGACATTTAAAACAAGATGAAATTAAATCCTAAAATTTGTAAATTTATATACAGCAATTTCGTAAAAGGATATGCAGAAACCACTTAAAGCAAAACATAAGTGGGAGTTAGAACTAGACCTTCCTGTTGATAATTGGAGCTATATTTCTAGTCTACCGTTTAAGGTTTCAAAAGGATTGAGTATGTTGCAGTTCAAAATTATTGCAACAAATTCTTTTTTATTTAAATGCAAGTTAAAGGAAACTGAACTTTGCAGTTTCTGTAGGGAATTTAAAGAAAGTATTTTACATCTTTTTTGGACATGCAACACAGTTAAAAAATATTTGGCTTTCTCTCCATAACTGGTTTTCTGAAAAGGGTATTCAATTTCCATTTAATCCTGTAGAAATTATTTTTGGTTGCACTTCTGAAAATTCAAACATGGCAATTGACAATATTCTTTTGATTGTCATATACTACATTTAAACATGTAAGTTGAAATGCTTAAAACCGAATTTAGTATCTATCAAAGAACAAATCAAAAAGGAAATATCAGTTGAAAAGATGGCCAGTTCCCTTTTTTCGGCTGCAAGAAGAGAGACCATAGAAAATAAGTGGAGAACTATATCTGCTGCACTTGAGGATTGAGCACACAATTGTATCATATATATGTTGTGTACAAGTTGCAACTTTGTACACATAAAATGTACATGTTGCAACATGTATGATTTAATGAACTTTTTCTTAACTTGTACAAATGATATGAAAATAGATTTTTTATGTCCAATTAGGAAATACAGAACCGAACAAAGCTCAGACAAGGAATTGTGCCTTATCTGGTGAACAGATACAAGCAGAAATTTTTTACGCAAATAACAAAAAAACGTCTAACTACGTTGAGTGTCGGTGATAATTTCTTCATTCCTATCCTGTCAGTCGACAGAGGTCCAGTAGATCAGAGAAATATTGGGTGCTGTTATAAGTGTGAGTATTTCTGGGGGTTCTGACTTGAAGTAGGAACGAGAGTGGAATGGATAAAAGGTTACATGAGTAGGACACAGAAGTCGTGACAATGAGTGTGAATGGTGTACATGATGTTGAGTGTAGTTTGAGAGAGGCCAATATTTCTCTGATCTGCTGTTCGCCAACGTGATGTGGATTAGTTATGCATACATTAGATGATTGCCATAGGAACGTTATACATTCAATGTTTTCGATATGTAGTGGATCCTCGAACGTTGATTTGAACGTGAGAGAGCAACGTATTAGCCAATGTTTTGTTTAAAAAAATAATGGTTAAACCACAAAACCAATTCAACAGGAAAGAAAATCGCTGCATATATAATTTCAGTATTAGACAGACGTGTTTTTTTTTTCTTTTAAATATATTTGTAATTTGACCCTTCCCTCCTGCAAATCTGTCTGTTCTTTATCGGTATTTTCCTTTGAAAATGACATTTGGATGAGGAATTTCAAATTGATCTGACGAAAGATCTGACAAAAGATCGTCAATACGATAAACAGACGATCTGTGTATGCTAGACGACCGTTAAAGTAAACTTGGCTCCTGTTGTGTTACGCCGGCCGCTACGCATGGCGACACTGACGAGCGTATCATTGTGGAACGGCAGGCCAGTTTACCGTATGAATGCATTTGGTATACGCAAAGTACGCTGTTATCCTTGTCCTTGCATTAGGGGCATGACTCTTATTTTTTTACATTGTACATATTTTTGTATATATTGTTTACTTTACTTTCAACCGTCAAATGTCGAGCACTGGTTATTACAGTTGGTATCAACGATGAATTTTCTTTTGTTATATGTGTGTTTTACTTACTGTTGCAAAGTCAAGCATACCTTGCCAAATTGGAGTCTACAATCATATACCTGTTATTGATCTACATGTAAGAGACAACTATAATATATAAATACTAATGGTAAAAATTGCATTGACATTAAAATGAATAAAAAAGGATATTCACTCGATAGAAAGGATATTCACTCCATGAAAAGGATATTCACCGCGGGAAACGTCACGTGCGACATATTTTTAGAAAAAGGGAAATCCCCTTTTTAGCTCACCTGGCTATGCCAGGGTGAGCTTTTGCCATCACTTGACGTCCGTCGTCCGTCGTCCGTCGTCCGTCCGTCCGGCGTAAACTTTTCATTCAAAGATCTTCTCCTCTGAAACCACTGGGCCAATTGGAACCAAAATTGGTCACAATAGTCCTTGGGTGGTCCCCTTTAAAAAAGGTATCCGGCAGGTCCGTACCTCATCCAAGATGGCCGCCAGCGGGGAACATAGTTTTAACATTGGACCCTATGGAAAAGAC
>MJUU01048271.1:114400-145577 GCA_002080025.1 Modiolus philippinarum | reverse complement strand
AAATAATTAAGTTCTGTATATCCACAGGGCATTCTTATTCAGTGCTTATCCATAAGGAGCTGTGCTGCATCTGAACTTTAAAATTTGACAACTACTCAGAATTTCATAGAACTTTCTGCTTAGGGACCGACCATTTAACCTGAAGGGGGGTTAGGCCATAAAAAAATAATTCATTGGTTCACAGGCCCTCCCTCATCTAGTTTGAGACTTGAAAAAAGCCCCTCATTGACCCTATTTTTTGCCATTTCAATAAAATAAAAACAAAAAAACACCTCCCTCACTACATTTTTGGTGGTTTTTACAATGTAAAAAGCTGCCTCATCTATTTTTTGGCAAATAAAAAGATAAAAAAAATCACCTCCCTCCCTCATCATTTTATATGAAAAATTGCCTGAGAACCAATAAATTAATTTTGTATGGCCTTATGGTTTTTTTTCTGGACAGAAATTTTTTTTCGCGCTTTTCGGGCTTCGCGCGAAAAAATTTATTTATTTTTTGCACGTGTATCAACAAAATATTTTTTTGCAAAATTAACATTATTTTTTTGGGCAGAAAGCCTCCTTCAGAAAATTTTTTTTTCATCATTTTGGCAGCCAAAATATTTTTTTTCACATAAAATCAGATCCAAAATATTTTTTTAGAAAAAAAACCATAGCCCCCCCCTTCAAGTTAAATGGTCGGTCCCTTAATTCAGAGATGTGTAGATATATGCATATCAACAAGAAAGGCAGAATTTTTCGAAACATGGGTAAATTTATGATATATTTTGTATCCATAGAATTATTCAATATGAAGTAAATGATTCTGTGTGACATTCTTTCATCTGTATTCATTTCCAACATTTTGGGACAACCTTATAAATTCAAATAGGCAGAATTATACCCTCTGTTAACGAAGAAAGGTTAGGGGAGTACCTGTAAATGTGGATCACTGTGTCTATCCATCTGTCTGTCAACACTTTTTAGATCACCTGACCTGAAGGGTCAGTATGAGCTGTTGCCATCCCTTGGCGTCCTTCGTCCGTCCGTCCATTAAAACTTTTCACATTTTCATCTTCTCTGAAACCACTTTAGAAGCAAATTCAACCAGATATACGGCAAGTCTTTTACAAAGTTTGCTCATTTTGTTCCAATCCGACAAAAACATGGCCGCCAGCACAAAACATAATTTAACATTGGATCGTATGGGAAAATTAGATGAACATAGCTCATTGTTGAGGGCCTCATGGTGACTTCAAGATGAAGAACAATAATAAAAGCGTTTTCCTTTGCTTGTTTTTACCATGTATTTGTAGCGACAGTGTCTCATGTACATTTACTCTATATCCTTTCATTCACCATTTTAAACATAGGACCCTATGGGAAAAATCACATTTTCATCTTCTTCTCTGAAACAGCTGAAGCAAATTCAACCAAACTTTACAGGAATGACGTACTAAAGGTCTTTGACAAAGATTGCTCATTTCGTTCTGATCCTCTAAAAAACATGGCCGCCAGCACGGAACATAGTTTAACATTGGACCCTATGGGAAAATCACATTTTCATCTTCTCCTCTGAAACCACTGAAGCAAATTCAACCAAACTTTACAGGAATAACATATGGAAGGTCCTTTACACAAAGATTGCTCATTCCATTCTGATATGACCAAAAACATGGTTGCCAGAGCGGAACTTATATTTAACATTGGATGCTATGGATAAAATGTCATTTTCATCAACTTCTATGAAACCACTGAAACAAATTCAACCAAACTTTACAGGAATGATGTAATAAAGGTCCTCAACAAGGTTGCTCATTTCGTTCCGATCTGATAAAAACATGACCGCCAGCACTGAACATAGTTTAACATAGGCCCTAATGGGAAAATCAAATTTTCATCTTCTCCTCTGAAACCACTGAAGCAAATTCAACCAAACTTTACAGGAATGATGTACTTAAGTTAGTAACAAAGAGTGCTCATTTCCTTCGATCTGATAAAAAACATGGCCACCAGCACCGAACTTAGGTTTAACATTGGACTTTATGGGAAAAATCACATTTTAAGCTCACCTGATCCAATTTACATTCAACTTTACAGGAATGATGTACGGAAGGTCCTAAAGAAAGATTGCTCATTATACCCCCCCCAAAAGGAAGTTTTTGGGCGTATATAGGAATCACCATGTCTGTCTGTCCGTCCGTCCCCCTCGTGTCCGGAGCATGACTTTTGTACCGTAGCACCTCAGATGATCAAACTTGGTGTGTGGATGCATCATGGAAAGACAATGTGTCGCATACCAAATTTAGGTCACTGTGACCTTGACTTTGACCTTTATGTTAGTAAAACCATGTGCATATCGTGTTCGGAGCAGAACTTTTGTACCGTAGCACCTATTATTATCAAACTTGGTGTGTGGATACATCATGGGAAGATGATGTGTCGCATACCAAATTTAGGTCACTGTGACCTTGACTTTAACAGTTGACCTTTAAGATAGTAAAACCATGTGCATTTCGTGTCCGGAGCAGAACTTTTGCACCGTAGTAACTAGGATCATCAAACTTGGTGTTTGGATGCATCATGGGAAGGAGATGTGTTTCATACCAAATTTAGGTCACTGTGACCTTAACTTTGACCTTTATGATAGTAAAACCATGTGCATATCGTGTCAGGAGCAGAACTTTTGTACTGTAGCAACTAGGATTATCAAACTTGGTGTGTGGATGCATCATGGGAAGACGATGTGTCGCCTACCAAATTAAGGTCACTGTGACCTTAACTTTGACCTTTATGATAGTAAAACCATGTGCATATTGTGTCAGGAGCAGAACTTTTGTACTGTAGCAACTAGGATTTTGTGTCCGGAGCAGAACTTTTGCACCGTAGCATCTAGGATTATCAAACTTGGTGTGTAGATGCATCATGGGAAGGCGGTGTGTCACATACCCGGAACTTAATTTAGACCTTGACTTTAGTGATAAAAAAAACCATGTGCACATCCTGTTGGGATTAGAACTTATGCACCTAGGATTTAGATGTATCCTGGGAAAGTGATGTGTGATGTTTTAAATGTAGGTCACTGTGCCTTTGACCTTTGACATTTATGATATTAAACCCTTGTTCATTTTGTGTCAAGAGCTTGGTTAAATCGTCCTTGTATCAACCTTGTTATATAGTATTTAATGTACATGTATTACCCTTTATATGAATTAGTAGATATGACATGATGAGAAAAAAACATGCAGCTTCATTCTTGACAGGATTTACAAACCAACTACAAAGATTGCTCAATTTGTTCAGATCTGACAAGAAACATGGGCGCCAGCACCAAACTTATATTTAACATTGGACCCCTATGGGAAAACATCATTTTCATCAACTACTCTGAAACCACTGAAGCAAATTCAGCCAGACTATACAGGAATGATGTATGGAAGGTACTTAAAAAAGATTGCTCATTTCGTTCTGATTTGACAAAAAACATGGCTGCCAGCGTGGAACTTATATTTAACATTGGAGCCTATGGGGAAAATGTCATTTTCATCAACTCCTCTGAATCCACTGAAGCAAATTCAACCAAAATTTACAGGAATGATATATGGAAGGTCCTTAATAAAGATTGCTCATTTCATACCAATCCGACAAAAAACATGGTCGCAAGCACGGAACTTATATTTGACATTGGACCCTATCGGAAAACATCATTTTCATCAACTTCTCTGAAACCATTGAAGCAAATTCAACTAAACGATTGTTCATTTCATCCTGATCAGACCAAAAACATGGCAGCCAGAGCAGAACTTATATCTAACACTAGACCCTATGGATAAAACTTCATTTTTATCAACTTCTATGAAACTATGGAAGCAAATTCAACTAAACTTTACAGGAATGATGTATGGAATGTCCTTTACAAAGATTGCTCATTTTGTTCTGATCTGACAAGCAAGATGGCTGCTAGAGCAGAACTTATATTTAACATTGGACCCTTTGTTTAAACATCATTTTCATTAACTTCTATGAAACTACTGAAGCAATTTAATCAAACGTTACTGGAATGGTGTATGGAAGGTCCTAAACAAAGATTGATCATTTCGTTCCGATTCGACAAAAAACCATGGCCGCCAGCGCAGAACTTATATTTAACATTGGACCCTATTGGAAAAATGTCATTTTCATCAACACCCCTAAAACCAGTGAAGCAAATTCAACAAAACTTTACAGGAATGGTGTATGGAAGGTCCTTTACAAAGATTGCTCATTTCATTCTGATGCGACAAGCAATATTGCCACCAGTATGGAACTTATATTTAACATTGGACCTTATGGGAATTAAGGGCTACGCCGAGCGCAGCATGAATCCAATGCAGCATGTCGACCACTGAAATATGAACAAGTGTAAACTAAAATGATTGTGGACACAGTAATTTGCTGGACACAATAAGGACCTTGACACATAAATTGTGGACACATTGATTTGCTGGACACAATAAGGACCTTGACACATAAATTAACTGGACACATTAACTAGTGAAAGTAAAAATTAGCCCTTTTAATCCCTTATTACTAGGATATTGTAAGAGCTAAGAATTCTGTTGATTACCATCAAGAGAAATGCAAAGAATTAAAACTCAGGTTGAAATCCAATGAAAATAAAGATTTCACATATAATGTATTTTGAAATATTGCAATTTGGCCCCTTTGACCAATTATAGCTTGGAAAATGAAAAGCAATGCAAAATATACTGCCATATTACTGAAAGCTTACAATGATAACAATCCAAAAATAAAAATCCCATCAAAATCTAATGAAAAATAAAGATTTCACATATTTCTAATAATTGCAATTTTGGCCCATTTGACCCCTTATAGCTTGGGAACGGGGAGAGCTATGTCAAATCCGTTGACACATCACTGAAAGCTTACTTTGAAAGGAATCCAAAGAAAAAAATCTCATCAAAATGTGACAAAACATAAAGATTTCACATTTTTCTAATAATTGCAATTTTTGCCCCTTAATGACCCCTTAAAGCTCAGAAACAGTTAGAGTTACACCAAATCTGTTGACATAACTCTGAAAGCTTGCAATGAGAGGAATCCAAAGAAAAAAATCCGATCAAAATCAATGGACTTTCTCTTACACCAAGAATGAAGGAACATTTACACTAGATCTATCGCAAAGAGAAAATATTGATACAACTACTTCTGCTTGATAACTTTACCTTATATTATACTATGTTGACTTTGACTTTACAGTTGTGAATTTCTGCTTTCTTTGAAGCTTTATGCCTACCTCTCTTACAATAGAATGTATGTTTAAACAGATTCATACTGGTCAAGCATGTGGTATATACATTGACATTTTAAGCATGTGGTATATACATTGACAAATTTCAAGTTTTGGCTGTTGACAAAAAGACATTTGATAAAAATCTTTCTATACAAATTGAAAATTCGAATCTTACATGTGAAAAAAACAGTTAAATTATTAGGCATTGAAATCGATTATCAGTTGAATTTTGATTCTCATATCAGCTCGATCTGCAGGAAGGCTTCACAGCAACTCAATGTTTTAAAACGTTTGGGCATTTTTTTGGATAGGCTCAGTAAACTAACTATATTTCACACTTTTATTCTTAGTAATTTTAATTTTTGCCCTTTGGCTTGGCACTTTTGTACCAAGAAAAACTCAAAAAAGTTAGAAAAAGTGCAGGAAAGGGCACTCCGTTTTGTTTACGAGGATTATAATAGCTCCTATGAGAACCTCTTACATAAAGCTAAGGTGCATTCCTTGCAGATCAGACGGTTAACAACAATGGCTCTAGAAACATTTAAGATGGTGAATAACATAGCTCCTGTATGCTTACAAAATTTGGTTACTGTTAAACAATCAAAATATTCTTTCATGTATGTAAATGTTCTGGATGTACCACATGTGAAGTCGACTCGTTACGGTAAAAAATCTTTCAAATTTGCTGCTGCTACTTTATGGAACAGCATTCCAAACCATTTCAGGAATGAAAATAGTTTTCCACATTTTATTATTCAGTCCTGGAATGGTGTGGAATGTTGCTGCTCTGCTAGCAGGTAATTTTTGTATTTTGGCTGCTTATTATTTATGTTGCTTTTGTTTTTTTCTAGTTTGGTTTCGCTACAGTTATGCATGAATTTTAATTTTTTAAATTTGATTTTACTTTTACAGTTTTTGACACATCCCTAAGTAATTGATGCAAGTCGGAAAAAGTTATCTGTTCTTTGAAAATTTACAAACTCTCTTTCTTAATGTTAAATTTTTCATTAGATTCTATGTAATTCACAAAAATGCATATTTTTAAATTTTTTTAAAATTTTAAATGCAAATCTTTGAGTTTAATTTTTATCAATTTTCAAATTTGCCAATTGATTTTATGGTATTCTATGTGTGAATTATTTATTTAGTTCTGCATGTTGTTATATCTGAATTTCTGTTTTTATGTTATGTATGTGTTTTTATAATCGGTTAAATGCTCCTTAGAGCTTGTGTTGTAATTTTTCAACATGCCGAATCAAAATAAAGTTTTCTTATCTTATTATCTTATAAAAAGAGTAAAATCACTGTCTTAAAAACTGTTCAAGTCAGGAATATGTTCAGCCTTTATTACTTTTGTCCCCAAATATCAGACTTATTGACATTTCAAGCTAGATTTTATAGTTTCAATGGATTTGATATTAGTGTATTTGCCTTAGACTCACACATTGATAGCGTGATAGCAGTGTATAGAGCAGGCTCAATTTCTGTTGCTCCTGATGTCACTCATGGTTTTTAATCAAAGTTCACACTCAGTGCTTTATATTTGTGGTGTCATTGAAAACTTGAGAATTTATTCTTCTGTTTTATGTTTTTCTTGTTTTTGTACCTGTAATCCATCGGAGTTAAAGTTTACCTTTGTCCATCAGTCTCTCGGGAATACATTTCATTAAGGATTTCTAGGTTTGTGTATGTAATTATTTGATATTTGATTTGGCGAATTATACTGTTTTCTTTCACTTCTGCCACTTGTTATCTTCCTGTTTGAAGAAATCTTTATCCCACATTGAAGCCATGTTATGAAACTTTTCATCATATGTTATGCAGATATTATTTGGTCTGAAGCAATGCTATGGTGAGTTGTACTGCATCACCCCTTTTTAAGTCTGTCAGTCATTTACTTGCTATTTGATTTCACGTTAAATTTTAAATTTTGAAAAAAGACGATGTTTTAGAATTATGACGTTATTTTTTTTGTTAAGAACGTCAAAAGTTATCATGCAAAATGCAACTTCCGGGTACAAAAATTGTACTAAGAAGTTTCAAAATTCAGCAAGACTTACAGACCCTATAGGAAATTATATCCAAAGACAAACTGCAATAGGACCTGAACACCCAATTACAGAGGCTGCATACAAATGAAATAAAGGAATATGGAGTAAATGTAAATGGGACAAAATCCTTATAAGAACATGGTTAAATTCAAAGTTTGAATTCAAACCCTCATGTAAAACCACAAAAAAAAAAATCGAAAAAATATTCAAGTGTATATTTGTTAAACAGGATATACATGTCAAACATGACTGACAAAAGGAGGTTTCCTTACAACTAATCATATAGTGAATTTTAAAATCAATATCTCGAAATACAAAAAAAAATTAGTTTCACTACATTTTGTAACCAAGTCCACATTTTGTCCAACATGAAGTATGCATGACTGACAATAGGAAATGTTTTACAAGTAATCATATAAAGATTACATATCCAGTTTCAAATCAATCCCTTATGCAGAAACTCTGAAAAATGTAAAAAAAAATTCATGTTTCATCAAGTCCATATTGTGTCAAACAGAACTTGCATATCTGACAGGACTGAAAATAAGAGGTTTTCACAACTAATCATAATAAAGGCTGCATGCAAAATTTGAAACTAGAAAAATGTTAGCAAAGCTTACAAAAATACATACCCCACTCCTCCATTTGATTCCAGAAATAACAAGAAATGGATGTCGATATGACATCAAACCGGGTTTTCCGTTACTATTTGAAAGGAGAAATAGATACTTGTGTGAAAAGCTGTTTAACTCATACCTCCTTTCATTATGTGCAGTGTATGCCATTACTCTTAAAATTCACTGAAAAGGTATACTTTACTTTAAAGTCAAACAAAAGGCATATGGTCAAAAACACCTATAAATTCTAAGTTCAAGAGTGCATAATTCCTGGAAAAATTACACTATGAAAAATCCTCGACAATATGCACATTTCCATATGATGTCCTTGCTACATACAAAGTTTCATGAAATTCTGTTGAACGGTTACAGAGGAGTTGCGCTTACAAGCATATGGTCAAAACACCTATAAATTTCTAAGTTCATAGGGGCATAACTCCTGGAAAAATTGTACGATAAAAAATCTCTGACAATATGCACATCTACTTATGATGTCCTTGCTACATACAAAGTTTCATGAAATTCTGTCACACGGTTACAGACGAGTTGCGCTTACAAGCATATGGTCAAAACGCCTATAAATTTTTAAGTTCAAAGGGGAATAACTCCTGGAAAAATTCTACAATGAAAAATCCCTGACAATATGCACATCTACATATGATGTGCTTGCTACATACAAAGTTTCATGAAATTTTGTTGAACTGTTACAGATGAGTTGTGCTTACAAGCATATGGTCAAAACACCTATAAATTTCTAAGTTCAAAGGGGCATAACTCCTGAAAAAATTGTAGGAAGAAAATCGCCAAAATGTCCTTGCTACATACAAAGTTTCATGAAATTCTGTTGAACGGTTACAGAGGAGTTGCGCTTACAAGATTTGGCAGCCGCTGCCCGCCTGCACAACCACCGTACATCACCATTTCAATAACCAGATTTCCAAACAGGAAAACCCGGTTAATACATCACCATTTCAATAACCGGATTTCCCAATGGGAAAACCCAGTTAAAAATGAGTAATGGTGCATTATATGATACCCCGCCACGTTTCACAAAATTTCTAAGTTAAAAGGGGCATTACTCCAGAACTATGTGTACTTGCTGAACTGAAAATTATACTTGGCCTATGTTTTGTGGTAAACAATTTACATACCAAGTGTGAAGACAGTATATGTTATTTCATTCACAAGTAATGAGTACGAAACCCTAACATTACCAAAATTTCGAAGTTTCAATGGGCATAACTCCAGAATATCTTGGACCTTTGAACGCAAAATTGAACTTGACCTGAGTTTTGTTTTAATCAGCTTACATACCAGTTTGAAGACCTTGTATTATTTTGTTCACAAGTTCTCAGTCAGAAACCCTAAAATTCACAGAATTTCAAAGTTTCAAGGGGCATAACTCCAGAATCCCTGAGACCTCATAAACCAAAATCAAACTTGACCCAAGTTTTGAGGTAAACAACTTGCATGCCAAGTTTGAAGATCTTGTGTTTTTTCGTTCACAAGTAATCAGTCGGAAACCTTGGGGGGGACAGACAGACAAACAGATGGACAGACGGACGGACAGACTGATGGAGGGACACATGACTGAGGGTATCATATAATACCTCACCACTTCATGTGGCGGGGTATAAAAATCCAGAAAAATAAAAAATCAAATCATATCAAATTTTTAAAAAGATGGTGCACAATGGTAATATGTACTGAAAATTCTGTGAAAGTTTCATTGAATTCCATTGAGTGGTCCAGGAGGAGTTGTCTCCACAAAGTTTGTACCCTATGGTGGATGGAATAACAAAAGAACGGACCAACAGACGAACAGATGAACGGACACCATGATCACTATATACCTCCCGCTAAAGCAGGGGGTATAATAAACCATCCAGTACATAGCGGGGGTATAATAAACCATCCAGTACATAGCAGGGGGTATAATAAACCATCCAGTACATAGCGGGGGTATAATAAACCATCCAGTACATGCTGAGAAAACTGTGACAAAAAGTTGATTTCTCACCACATTTTGTTATATAATCCACATTTCATCAAACAGGAATTACCTGTCCAGCAGGACTAACAGTAGGAGGTTCCTTATTACTCATCAAACAGAGCCTAAATACCAGATTTGATATCAATCACACCTATAGAAGCTAGGAAAATAATTCGTGGACAACTTGATGGATGAAAAAACAGAATGAACTAGAGATACTGCTAAACGCAGGAGGGTCCTGCAATAGGCAGTCACTTCCTTTGTACCAAATTATCAACATTTGTTTATGAAAACATTTCAAAACTAACATTCTGTTTGGGATTTTTTGGGGAAATACTCCTTTTTATTTATTTTAATTCTGCAAGTGTATTGTGGGCGAGATATTATAACCGCAGTGAAATGAATTGGTTGCTTCATAATCATATATACATGTACAATTAAAATATGATACCTGCAAATAAGTTTCTCTTTTCTAGCAAACAAAGTCTAAGTGTGGTTGATATATCATCCTGGTTCTGTACATATTGAACTGAATTATCTTTAGCTTACTACACAAATCTGTGAATTCTTAAATTGTTGATAACTGTACAGAAAAATTCACTTCTTAACCTGAAAATAGCTTTCATGATACAACTCATCATCATAAAGCTTTACACCAAATATCAAATTATTCCCAGTTGAAGAAGCCAAGAAAACTTTGACGAAAATTTTCATCCATACAGTGGTATAATAAAAAGTTAAAGTATGGGCAAACAGGAAGTAAAGGCATGACAAACCTGGAAATAGCTTAAACCATACAACTCATCATCATGAAGCTTTAGACAAAATATCAAATTATGCCCAGTTGTAGAAGCCAAGAAAACTTTGACTAAAATTTTCATTCATAGAGTGGTACAATAAAAAGTTGAAGTATCGGCAAACAGGAAGTAGTGGCACGGCAAACCTGAAAATAGCTTACATGATACAACTCATCATCCTAAAGCTTTAGGCCAAATATCACATTATTCCCAAGTGTAAAAGCCCAGAAAACTTTGATGAAAATTTTTCATCCATAGAGTGGTATAATTAAAAGTTAAAGTACCGGCAAACAGGAAGTAGTGGCATGGCAAACCTGAAAATTGCTTAAACGACACGGTACAACTCATCATCATAAAGCTTCCGACTAAATATGAAATCATTCCCAGTTGTAGAAGCCCAGAAAACTTTGACCAAAAAAAAATTGTTGACGGACAGACGGATGGACAGACAGACAGACGGACAAGGTGAAAACTATAGGGCACCCGCATCTCGATGTGGGCCCTAATAATTATACCCAACTCTCTATCAAGAGGGGAATTATTAAAATGAGATACTGTTGAAGTACTTTTATTCATGGACATCAATTTTCGTGGTTTTCAAAAATACTGCTATTTGGTGGCTACTTAAATTTGTGGTTTCATATTCTATCCATTAAAACTGAATAGAAAAATGCATTTTGTTGGGAACTTAATTTCGTGGTTTTAGCCAACCACGAAATCCACGAAAATTGGAACCCAACAAACAATAGTACTTTCACAGTATACATAAATCAACATTTTACCAAAGCACAAAACTTGGCCACTATAATATTATATACTGACATAAAATTCACTTTTATATATTTATTCAGTAGCAAAATGCCCAATACAAAATGATTAATTAGACACATCTAATATTTTAAGGCATCAGTCTATCAAAATGGCACAACATATGAAGAGACAGTAATTAAATTTGTTCTATCAATGATTTAATTAATTACAGATAAAAGGAATATCAGAAGTTTTGATTTTGATACTTTTTATATTGTCTTCAGTATAAATGGTTAATATATTTTGTATCAGAATCAATAATTCTGTTATGCTACATGTTGATATTTACAATTGTCCATCATATTTGTACAACCTTGTTTTTAAAAAAAATACTTTTCAAGAAATTGGAAAATTGTATACTGATTTGTAAAATCATTGGTACAATCCTACTGGTATTGTAGATGTAAATTACTTTGTAATTCTCTTCAGACACCCTGATTGACAAAGTGGGCGTAGCCAAATATATTTTTTTTGCAAGTATTTTTTTCATATTCAGACAGTAACAAAAATGGAAAATATAAATTGCACAAGATCAAATGAAACTCATATAAATTATCATGCATATTCTATAACTACATGTACTCATACTCTGATATCAATTATGGCAGATTTTCTGAATCATTAACATATCATATTTGCAATTCATCAATGAACATAATGATACCTATAAGAACTCCTCCAAAACTCCTGTCTTTAGTTTGGTTACCAAACAATCAAAATCCTATAGAATTGTATTGTATACCAATTTGTCATCACTGGAGTATCGGTAAACTCCTTCAGGCTGTGCAAATTGGTATACAAAAGAATTCTATAGAAATCTTGATTAATTGATTAACAGACACAAAAGACAGGAGTTTTAAAGGTGTTCTTATAAATGTTACTATGTAGGTAAATTCATTAATTAATTTCAAACATAATACATTAATGATCCAGACAATCTGCCATAATTTCTACAAGTTTGCCGGCATAATTAACCATTTATACACAATGAATTATCATCGAAAAAAAAAAAAAAGACCATCAAAATAGCATTGTCTAAAAAAAATCAATCATAAAGGATAAAACAGAATAAATCTCCATTTCTATCAACATCAACAAAGAAATACTGTAAACGTACATGTATTAATTTTCACGGTAGCTAATTTTCGCGGTTTCTTAAACTTGACATGTTCGTGCGTATTTAAGAAAATATTAGTACTTTCTGATTGCTTCTGAGATATTCGTGGGTACTAATATTCGAGGTCTTTTGCCAACTGCGAAAATCCCGAAAATGAGTACACCACGAAAATAACAAGTAATTAATACACAGTTCCCCAAAAATAAATTATATGACACCAATTCATTATGTTAGAGACGCCTAACAATAGCACTTCAACTGCACCATATGGATGTCCAATAATAGCAACAAAATTGCACCATGTAACTCGTCATAATTTGTGGTACTGTAATCTGAAATCAAAATATAAGAAATTGATCATGTGTGATATAGAACCTCTATGATTCAAGTGTACAAAATAACAGTAGATCGATAGCCATTGTCTATGATTAATTTGATTGGTCTATAATGTTGCCATATATGACCGTCCTGACATTATCTGTCTAATACTACCAATGAAGTTGGCAAATTTTATTTCTGAGAATTTCATAAATTTCTGAATTTTCATTCCTTTCAAAATATACATACACTATTTCAGAGGTCTTTTAAGTATATGCAAATAAATACATGTATATCAAAACTAGAGGCTCACATGAGCCTGTATCTCTCACCTGGTGACTGGTTTTATTCATTGTCACGAAAAGACCACCCATTCATACTATAAATCAGTTCACCAGATGTTACATTTTCAATCTTGGATCAAGTACAAACATAAAAATTACAAACTTTGAAAGGGACCACCCAAAGACAATTGTAACCAAGTTAGGTTCCAATTGGCTCTGTAGGTTCAGAGGAGAAGACATTTGAATGCATTTCCCATAGGGTCCCTATGTTAAACTATGTTCCATGCTGGCGGCCATCTTTGCTGAGGTACAAACGTAAAAATCACAAACTTTAAAGGACCACACAAGGACTATTGTGACCAATTTTGGTTAAATTCGGCTTAGTAGTTTCAGAGGAGAAAATCTTTGAATGCATTTCCCATAGGGTCCCTATGTTAACTATGTTCTCTGCTGGCAGCCACCTTGAATGAGGTATGAACACAAAAATCACAAACTTTCAAGGGGACCACCTAAAGACTGTTGTGATCAAGTTTGGTTCCAATTGGCTCAGTAGTTTCAGAGAAGAAGATCTTTGAATACATTTCCCATAAGGGTACTACATCCTGTGCTGACGACGATCTTGGATGATGTACGAACATAAAAATCACAAACTTTTAAGGGGACCAGCCAAGATCAATTCTATCCAAGTTTGGTTCCTATTGGCTTATAGTGGTTTCAGGAGAAAAGACCTTTGAATGTATTTCCCATAGGGTCCCTATGTTAAACTATGTTCCCCGCTGGCGGCCATCTTGGATGAGGTACAACCACAAAAATCCCAAACTTTAAAGGGGACCACCTGAGGAATATTGTGACAAAATTTGGTCCACACTGGCTCAGTGGTTTCAGAGCAGATCTTTGAAAGGATTTCCCATAGGGTCCTATGTTAAACTATGTTCCCTAGTGGCGGCCATCTTGGATGAGATGCTAATCTGCTGGACATACGTAGAAATTGTAGTCCTGGAAAAGCTCCACACTTTCGTAATGCACAATTAACCTCCATCTCAAACAGTTTTTGAAATAAAAGTAAAAATGTTAAAAAATTGTGAAATTTCAAAGAAAAAGGGGCCATAACTCCTATGTGGGTTCTCAGATTTTCTTCAAAATTGCAGGAAATGTGGATCTTACTATGCTGACCATTTTTGTTATAAAAACTTCACTTCTATCTTCTACCATTTTCAATGTATAAGACTAAAAGAAACAAAAAACGAAAATTTTCTGGAAAAGGGGCAATAACTCCAAGACGGGTTATCAGATATTCTTCAAAATTGCAGGGCAGGTAGATCTCATCATGTTGATCATTTTTACCTCGTGTCAGATTTTTTATATCTGTAACGGTTTTCAAGAAATTTGCAAAAATGGCATTTTACCCCTATGTTCTATTTTTAGTAACATCGGCCATGTTGTTTGTTCTACGGACATAAAAATCAAAAACTTGAAAGAGCATACCCTAGTAATGATTCAGGCCAAGTTTGGTTAGTATTGGCCTAGCAGTTTCAGAGGAGAAGATCTTTGAATTAAAGTTAACGGACGGACGGGCGGACAGAGGACGGACGCCAAGTGATGGCAAAAGCTCACATGGCCTTAGACCAGGTGAACTAAAAAGGATAGGCAAATCTTTAGAGATGTGATTCAAAATGTAAGCTGCAAAAAGTCTTTATCAACCCCTCCTCATACTGAGCAGAGCCAAAAGGTTATATGAATATGAACCAAGCTGAAGTAAAATGTTCATTTGTGTGATATTTTTTTTAGACATTTTCCCTTCCCAGGAATAATATAAACAATTTTTCGTAAAAAAATTCCTGGAAATGGAAACCTTTTTTCTCGGAAATGAAAATTTTCCGGTGAATCAAGTCATCTATTTATAACAGTGTAGAAGATTTAAAATTGTACAAAAATTCAATTTTAGTTGATCAATAGTGGTGTATTTATACAATGGAGTGTGAGTTTTATTACAACGTAAGATACTGAGTACAGAAAAATTGATAAGTTTGGTAAGGCTTTGATTATTTGATCTTGGATAGTCTCATTGTCAATGATGCCACAAATTTTAACTTCTAAAGTTGACAATTACTTCTGCTGATATTAGCAAGTCCTTTTTTTACACATTTTCAAGTATTCAATTTTCATTTGGCATATCAGAAAACTGTATGGGTTTAAAGCTGATCCTAATACTCTTCTGGAAGCTGGAGATTCTGTTAGCTTTTGTTTTCCTTTGAAGGAATTCATGTTCTGTTTGATATTTTGTAT
Organism: Modiolus philippinarum; assembly: GCA_002080025.1. Lineage (NCBI taxonomy): Eukaryota > Metazoa > Mollusca > Bivalvia > Mytilida > Modiolidae > Modiolus > Modiolus philippinarum. The sequence goes on along the minus strand of MJUU01048271.1, from coordinate 130,033 downwards.
TTATAAGACCAATTCAACAAAAAATGAGATTCTCAACTACTTTCATTTGAAAAACTACAAACCAACTACAATAAGAAAATCATACTTGCCTACCAATCTTGGTCAAAAATAGTAAGTTTCTTGTTGAAAAATTGTAATTTGAGATAAAAAAAAACGGCAAGATACTTTCTAATATCATAAAATGAAATTTTGGCACAGACACTACACCTTACATCAAATGGCACATTTGATGTTTATGGACTGCTGATTTTGAATGTGAATAGGTAGGTAGGTGAATCTTTTTTTCTTGAAAGATGTAAAAAAAAGGTGTTTATTTTAGAGAAAATGTGCTAAAAATTGAATTTAAAAAATTTGTTATGGAAATGTCCAGTTTTTTTTTTGAACAGGTAGATTTTTTACGAGTAGGCCAATAAACAGCAAAAAGATTGGCCCAAGAACTGAAACTTTTCTGGAAATATCACAAATTTACCAAATCAAAAGGAAATGTTAAATCATTGTATAAGGGCCAAAATCATAAGGGTAGGCAAGTATGGAAAACAGATTTATATTCAAGGGTGATGTACATTACATGTATGTTTACCTGAAGCACATTCCCAGAATTCAGTTATTATTTTTCTTCTTCTCTTCTTCAATAGAATCTACAACAAAATCAGAAAACCTCATAAATAAACAGAGAAGGTAAAACTCCTTGACAGTCAATGTTCTTGAAAATAATATAACTTTCAAATTAATGAATTCTGTAGATCTTTTAATTCTTGATATAAATGTATTTTTATGATACAAAAAGTAAAAATCATACATGTAAATTAATGAAAAGAAATTTTGGAGAAATTATCAATGTATATGGCTGATTTAATCACCAACTGAATAAAATTTGAAAGAATTTATGATTAGGGTGTATTAACACGTCTATAAATTCCAAAAAAAAAATATATAACTTTTATGACCCCCCCCCCCTTTTTGGACTCAGGATCTGGGCCTTATTTTCGGCGTACTTTGGACTTGACCACTTGAGTACATAGATTCCACGGACTCAAAAGTCATAGCATTTTGGACTTGTACTTCAATTTAATAAAAAATAAAAAATAAAAAATGGACACTGGACTTCATCTGAAATTTTTGGTGAACTCTGGACTCAAGGGGGTGGGGGTTATACCCTCATAATTATCATTTTTCTTCTTTTCATGTATTTCTTAGACAAAAAATAAAAATTCATTTGATGCTCTTTTTTTCAAACAAGTTCAAAGCAGTTAAGAACTTGATGACAGTTTAAGCTTGTGTCATTCATGAAGACTGTCAGATGACCGTTCTGTGAAATAATTCACAACTATGTTCGTGCTTGCGTTGGTTCAAATTGGCATTTGCCCAATAGCCGTATGATAAAATCTAATGTTATAAATTGAAATATTGTAATAGGGTCTGTCAGTCTCGTCATGTGACACCGAGAATTCACGATAAAATTGAAATTTGAGAACTTTTCCAGCCAAAACATGACATTTTAGAATTACGATATTTAATTTTTTTGTTTAGAACGTCGTTATCCAACTTCCAGGTACAAAAAATGTACCTGGAAGTTTCAAAATTCAACGAGACTTACAGACCTTATTGAATTTGTATTGATATGATGTACATGTACATCCTGTTCTCTTGATAATGTTACATTTTTTTCTAATGTTGTTACTTTACAACCTGCAAGATTTGAAATCAACAAACTCATGGAATGAGTACATGTTAAATAGTCCAAGTGTGTAGTCTTATTCAACTTTAGATACATAAATTGGACTTCTTAATGAAAATCATGCCTGCCAAATGCCTATTTGAGCGGGTTTTCACCATGCAAGCATCAAATTTGAAATTTTTTGAAGCAATTATTTCTTCCTTGCTTAATAAAACAGTCATTAGTTTATTGCTTGATAATTGTAATGACATGAAGATGCTAAAAATCAACAAGAAAGGGGTTTGACACCCAATTTATAGGTTTTCCAGTATGCTTGGAATTGTTTCACGTGTCAAAACCTCATGAGTATTTTTAAAAGATGGCAGGTTACGGAAAAGATATGATATGATGTCCTGAATAAAAATGTGAATAACATAATTCTATTAAGATGCCATGTTTTGGTAGGAAAAACTTCTTGGTGTCACATGATGAGACATACAAACAGTTTTTGAGTTATCAGCTGATTGTTATGAGTTGTATTAAGGATGTTCGCTGGTCAATTTTAAAATAACAAGGATTCCTATTAAATGTGATTTTTTGCTAGAAAATTGTAAAAGAAGTAATTTAAGCCAAAAAAATTAATAGGTTTCCGATTACATTACTGGGATACAAGTGCTTGGAAAAATGGCGGGAAACTGAACTCCTCTGCATTTTTCATAGATTTAACACGAGGAATGTTTATCAAATAATGAATGTGACAAAATAACATCAATGGAATAAAATTTTGTCAGAATGCTCCAAAAGATGTATAAAATGAAATTATGGAGTAAAATTAGGTGGTCACTGGGCAAAACATTATTAAGCTTTTAAATGGATAAAACCAGAGAAAAACCGAAAATCTGACAGAAATACATAAACATGACCAGAGAACATCCTTAACAACATTTACATCTTACCTATAGAGACATTATCATAATCATGTCCTGTCGCTGATTTCTCTGGACTTAGATTATTTGGATTCAAATTCAATTTGTCTTTGTATAAGAAATCTTTTTTATGTGGAACAAATTCTTCATATCCTGTCTCATCAACTTCTACAATTAAATATAGAATTCTTACATTATACACATTGTGTTTTTAAAAGAAAATACTTGTCATACACTGAATTCTTTTGACATCAATTTTCACGAATTTGGAGAAAGGGTATTTTTGTGTCATAGTTAATTAGTAGTCATCATAAATATTTTGTACAAAAAAAAAAAAAAAACACTTCACATTTCAGAAACTTTTAGGTTTGAAATGCAAAGTTACGAACATTGAAAAAAGCAACAAAAACACATCTTTTTCATTAAAGAACATGATAATGGAATACTCTTTTTCTTTTCTTTTCACATGCCATTTTAAAATGAAGAAATATAATTTTGGATAAAGCTCTGGTGTTCAATAGTCAAATTTCCATTTTTTGTTTTGTATCTTACAGATTGCCTTTTTGATTTCAAACCCTAGTTGCCAGTGGTTAATCATTTGGTGTGTTCTTAATTTTGTATTTTGACCAGCCAGCCAAATCCATGAATATTAGATTTGCAAGAACATGTTACATTGAGTTTGCTCAAAAACAGATTTTGATAAGATCTATATAAAATTTTCCTGATATAAATTTTGACAAATTGACCAAATTGTAAATGAAAATAAGACCCAAGATGAGGAATGCTGGATAAAATTGAGGTTTTATATACATACCATGTGATAAGGTACCATTGGTATAATCAGCATTGATATTTTTTATAGTAGTATAACGATCGTCTACACTTTCAGCACATGATGTTCTACAGGAAGACGGTCGTTCTGCACAGTTATTCTGTAAAACTTCTGTAGAGGGAGACGATGTAAAACTAGGATTGTTAATGCCAGAAATCTCTGAAAAACAATGTCAATTTACATGCCATGAAAGTTAAATTATAATGTATTTATTTCTCAGTCATCATGTTTATCTAATGAACATCAGAGAATTTGCTACTGTAACCGGAGAACATGAATCTCCCTACAAAATTAATTATTCACCTACCAGAATCAAATCTGGGACCTCTAGCATTCTAGCCAACCACATTTTTTATTTGTATTTACTACCAACTAAAGTGCAGGTAGGCTGTCCTGTCACACTACATTAATTTTGGAAATGTTATCAAAATTTTTTTAAAACATTTTTGCAGCCTTTTTGAACAACATAATATTTAAATTGATTTTTTGTGTTAATGGTTAAAATGTAGTTTTTGGAATGGTTGCTGGTGAAGAACACTATGCAAAAGGTCATCTATATTTTGCACTGAGAGGCATAAAAAAGTTCTTGAAATACTACATCCATGTAGAATAATTCCAAGCATTTTTTGACACCCTCACAAAATAGTTTATACCCAAAAATGAGGGTTTTCTCAATAGCCAAGTGTGACTTATTTTCCATGTTAACATTATGTGTAATTTCTCCAGCTCTCATAGTCTCCTTTTCAAATACAGTCAAACTTCAATGACTTGAATAAACAAGGGACCAATAAAAACATTTGGAGTTAAAGGCAAGTTTGAGCTATTGAGGTAGAACCATATTAAAACTGGCTTGTCATTGGCTTGTCCTTGTCTTCTTATAAAATTTTAGTTTCTTGATATTTGGGTTATTGGATGTGGTTTGTTTCCATTGATTTATTCACTTTTTTTACCTTTTTGGGGCCATTTAGGGCTTACTATATGGGGTGAGGTTCCTCACTGTGTTGAAGACCATATGGTGACCCCTAGATGTTTTGTTTTTTGTCGTTTTAACCTGGATATGGGATTTTGTCTCCTTGACATTTACCCCATTTCCTTTCTTTTTCATATTAAACAAAAGGACCAGAAAAAAGGGTTTGAGACATCCATGGTGTTTGAGTTTCATGTTTTGCAGTTTGAGCGAGTAAAAGGGGTGTTTGAGCTATCAAGGTCAAATTATGTTTAAACTTGAACAAAAGAACCAGAAAAAGGGTTTGAGAGATCAATGGTGTTGGAGCTACATGTATTGCAGTTTGAGCCATTAAAATTCAACAATATCTGATAGGTTTGTATGTGTTCTTTGCATCTGTATATATTCATTTGTATTTATTTATGTGTTTATATGTGTATGTATGTACCGATTGAGAAAAAATTATTGTTCCTTGTCTATGACGTTAACGGTCTACCTGTTCCTATTGTGCAACCAATCTAGCAATTTCATTACTCTATTGATGTGATAAAACTCACCTAAGGGACAAGGGACAATAAATAAATAAAAAGAAAATTACATGTTTATCAATCAATGTCTTACCTGACTGAGAATTAGAATAATGAATAGAATGCATTATTTCATTCTCCTTTTTTAATCTGCTCATTTTTCTGTACATATAAACTCCCACAACGACAATGACCAAAAACAGTATGACGACTAAGACTGCTACCACGGCAACAGCTGGATTAGATTCACTGACTACTTCCTCAGGAGGTGCAGCTTTAATATGTCCTACTGCATCTCTCTCTGTAAATACAAATATAGATCAATTTTTCTTCTCTAAGTGAAAAAAAAAAAAAGAATTAAGTTGAAGTTTAAAAATTTTAAAAACAGTACAACAAAAGTTATGTTTTGTCCAAAGTCACAAAAATGAATAACTAGTTGGGCTAAATCATCTTGTATCATTAACTTGTTTTCTGACCCCATTATCTGACATTGTAACATGTGTGTATATGTAAATTAATTATTCTAATATGACGGCCTTCAATCACTTTGTGTCACAACCCGTGGTAAAAATAATATTTACTAATCGGTAACATCATAAACAAATGAAGTTACTTTAGATAACGTCATAGATAGTTAAATCAGTTTTTGCAATGTCACAGACCAAATAGCAACATAAAATGGCGTTTCATCCATGTGTACTAGGATGATTTCTCCAATCTGAACTTTGTGAGTGTCCTATTGGAATCCAAATAATTAACAGCAGCCATATATTTATATTATTTTTACCATGGGCTTGCACTTTATGGTGATATTTTACCCCTCGCTGGTCACTCGGGGTACACCCTTTTGGCAATAAGTGATGGTGGCAATATATCAAGGGAATAAATAACATAGAAACTTTGCAACCTTTTTGAAAATGTACCTTGAAAATGGTTTGCGGTAAGTTCAGACCTGTTTACCCCATATCGATGGCCTCAGTAGTTTTTTACCAAGTTGTCAGTAGTTTTGCAATGTTCTCAGTAGTTTTCAAGAAAAATAACATGTACTCTTTTTTACTTGAAATAGACTGTTTTTCATCAGCGCTTATTCACTGTACGTCAGTATATTTACTTTCTTTTCTTTGTTTCAGTCCCTGTTTACAACTTAATCAGTGCTGTTCTAGCAAATCATACATGGGGCCCGGGGGAAGGCATTTTCAAAAGCTGCAATGAGTGGGTGCTATTATTCAAGTCAGAATTCATGAGCAAATAAAAAAAAATCCAATTTTGCATCTGTAAGTGTTATGACAACTTTTAAGTGCATTCCCCTATCCAATGTATGTTTTGCTGGAACAGCCCTCATCAACTTCTATTGTTAGTATGATTTACTGGCAACTACCAAATTTATAAAAAATTTACAAATAAGAAATCACACAATTTAAAAACACATTTACACATAGTGATGAATATTAATTAACATCTATATTAAAGTTCTTTTTAACTAAATTTCAAATTGAAAAAAAAACACTGAAAAATTTAATAAACTGAAACATACAAAATGACTGGACAGGTTTATGACTGGGCTTTTAACTATTTAACTCCGTCTGTGACAGTAATCTTTTCCTCCATGTAGATACGATACGAGAAATCCCTATCACAAATGTGGCAAAAGAAATGGGTTTGGCTCTTTTTTGATGACCCCACACATGGAAAATATTCCCTGCAGGACTCTTTAAACCTCTGACAGGCTTTTTTTCTCTTCTTAGCCTTAGGGGAAGCCCTGGAAATATTGTCGTCTGGACCCCCTTCCACTTGGCAGAAGCCATGCTTTCATATTTTGACAAAGTCTTTCAGACGCTTGACATCAAACAAATCAGATCATTGCATTCAAGCGCCTTGAAGACTTCACATGGTAAATCCATTTTCAAGATTTTAATAAAAAACAAATTTTTGCTCAAGAATCATCGATCGTCGAAGTTTTAACACAACAAATCGTAGATCGTATTTTTCAGCCGATTTCCGTAGAAACTACGGCAAAATCGTAGATGTAAACACCTCTGTAAGTTTGAGGACCACTGTTAAAGGGGGCGGTATAACGAGGGAACACTGTATATATATTTTCTCTTATAGCTATCATTTATGGGAAATCAAAAGCTTGTTGTGTAATGGTCAAGGACAAAAGTCACCTGCCAGACTGACATGTACTACCCAAGACCAACATACATACCAAATATTATCAACCTACCGCTTCCGGTTATTGAGAAATGGACTTACGCAGAGAAACTTAACGCGGTCACTGGACCATGCAATTGAGGTCAAGGTCACATGATTTTATGTCCGTCACATAGCACTTGATTAGTACTACCACTGGACCAAATATGATGTTCCTACATCAAAGGGTTTTCAAAATATCCTGTATTATAGTAAAAGTTAACGCCGTCGCCGTCATCATACTTTGCATGCCTATGTCTCACTTTCTGCGTCTTTCGTCTCGGGCAAGACAAAAACTTACCTATACATCCATATATAGGATTACATTCCTCCCTCTCATTACAGCTACATTGTCCACCACAGTTTTCTCCATAATATCCTGAGGTACAGGCTAAAAAATAAAGTATCACAAAAATGTCAAAACTTTTAAATAAAGTTACTTTGATGCACAAGTGAGTTACTTAAGCTAAATTCAACCAGAAAAAGTGTGAGCAAAGCTCACAAAATATATACGCCCAAAATTAAATCAAAGTGATATTTATTGAAATCTAATAGAGCAAAAATTTGCTGCAAAATTGACAAAAGTCATTATACATGTATATGCTAAAGAAGTCATAAAATATATAAACATTGGTGCTGTAAGAGAGTTAGACCATGGATTTCTTATAAGCTTTGTCTATAAATATACTAAACAAAATCATTTTGACATCATTATATTGTTAGATTTCAATTTTATCAAATGTACAAGTTTTAGACCACGAACTATTTTAAGTATGACAATTTCAAACAGACACAAAAAACTTAATTGACTGAATTATGCTCACACAATTAAATAAAGTATTTCAATGTCTGTATCTCATAATAAGTTCCTGGGTTGCACTAAACAGAAACATATCTTGTATTGGCCTGACAATTTTACAGCTAAATAAGCATATTCATAAAAAAAAAAACTTTGTGAAAAGGTAACTCCCATAAAACCAGGTAGACATTTACAGAATCCATCACCAGATAAACATATGCCTACTTTGTGAAAAGGCAACACCCATATAACCAGGTAGACATTTACAGAATCTATCGCCATACAAACATATGCCTACTTTTTGAACAGGTCATTCCCATAAATCCAAGTAGACATTTACAGAATCCATGACTAGAAAAACATACTTTGAGAACCGATAACTCCCATATAATGAGGTAGACCTTTACAGAATACTTCACTAGATAAACATATACTTACTTTGTGAACAGGTAACTCCCATATAACCAGGTAGACATTTACAGAATCCATCACTGGGTCTACAGTAGGCGTTGTTTTCACAGTTACATGTTGTATTACAACCAATACCATAAGTATTCTTGGCACACTCTGTAATCAAAATAAATTAATCAAAATTAAAATTCATCAAAACTTGCATCATAACCTAGTGGGCAACAGCACTGTCACACCCCTTTCTATTTTTGGATAAGAAACAGACAATTAATGCCTTCTGTCATCATAATTATCCAAGACCCAAGAACTTTGCATGGCCTTACCTGCTTGACAGAAGTCTCCTCTAAATCCAGGTAAACATATACATGTTCCTGTTTTGTAGTCACACAAACCACCATTATCACAATCTGGACATTTGTCTAAACAATCAATACCAGCTGTACCTTTTGGACAAACTGAAAATAGAAAAACAAAAATAGATTTTAGATCTTCTGATTATTGATTGATGCCAAAACTTTAAAAAAATTGGTGTATTAATATTCTTTTTTTGTCAACGACACATAAAATGCAATCATTTAAACATATTTTGTTTTTGCAAAAATAGGTATAATACAAAAATTTAAAAACATTCCCATAATATTCTACAAAATTTGTAAATTGATTGATTACTTCCAGACAGGTCAACTAATAGATGCATGCGAACAGCTACTGTAAAGGGGGAAAAGTTTTGTGAGGGGTTTATTATTTTATGTGGGATTGGCACATATCCGCTAAATTTCCCCTAGCGTAAATTTGTTTTTATTACAAAAATACCCAAATGTAAACGAGAATCACAAAAAATATAACCTCGGGAATAGTTTTAGGAATCAGAATTGCGATATTTAATTACAGAACTACTTTTATTTACTCTTACCTTTCTCACATGTATGACCAGTAAAGTTAATGGCTATTAAAGTACTGACAATTATATGATCACAGATAGTAATGAGCATTACATGATATCCCTCCATGCTTTTCCTAAAATTTTCAAGAGGCATAATTCCTTGTGAACCAAAAATAAAACTTGGACTTAGATTTTAAATCAGCAACTATCATAACAAAAATGAAGACATATATATATTAAATTTTTTTAGTGGGAAAGTCCAAAATTTAGAATATTTCAAAGTTTTCAATGAGCGTAACTCCAGAACAACATGGACCTCTGAAACCCCAACCAAGCCTGACCTTAGTTTTGTGGTAGACAACTTACATACCAAGTTGCAATTTTATTCTGGAAAATTTACGAAATTTCGAAGTTTTGAAGGGCTTAACTCCAGAACCACTTGCACCTTTGAACCTAAAATCCAACTCCACACTCAAATTTTTTAACCCATTATCAAACTTGGCCTGATTTTCATGGTACACAACTCATATAAAGACTATCTACAATATTGATCACAAGTTGGAGACCCCAAAATTTAAAGCTTCAAGAGCTATAACTCCAGAACACCTTGGCCCTAGGAACCCTAAATTTAACTAGTCCTGATTTTTTAGGAAAACAACTTACATGGCAAAGAAGTTTGAATTCAGATGTAATTTCAATCACAAGATATCAGTCGGAAACCTTCTTGGGACGGAGGGGTTGAAATGTAGACCCACAACACAGTGTATAAAAAAGTAAATCTTAATCATACTTACCTTTTTGACAGGTGTGGCCAGTAAACCCAGGTGGACAGGTAATGGCCAGACACTGACCAGTTATATGATCACAAAACTGGTCCTCATCACACCATGTACATTTCTGTGTACACTGGTTACCAAAGGTACCAGCAGGACACACTGAAAACAATAAAAAAGACATTAAGTATCTATCATTAGGGAAAGGGGAGACAAGAGATTCCACGACACCCAAAGGTAATATTTCTAGTCTCGAAAGAAGCTTGCTGAGTTTGAGATGATTGAAATCTTACCTAAAGGAGCCCGAGATTCTCTTATCTCGCATTTTCACTGGTGTTTGATTTTATTTCTCACTGTATTCCTTCTAAAATGTACTAAAATCAGAGATTTACGGGACGCGTAAAACACACGTCTGGTACGCAAAAATAAATTACAGTATGCACATTTTATTACAATATGCGTCCCACGGGACACAACATAATTTATGTATAAAAATGCTACGTACATGTAAACGTGGCACCAAAGTGTGTAGAATCGCGAATCTGCCCAATTCCCATGAAAGAATGATATTTGAAAGTCAAGATCAAGGAAAGACGCTCTAAACACTTTGTTTCTATTTTTAATTCATTTTCGGAAAACCTTCGAATGTTAACATTATTAGTCAAATAAATAGATGTGCGTGTGCATACTATCAGAAATAGAATAGAGAAAACAAACTGTAACAGCATCAGGAAAAGAGTGAAAACAAATAAGCAGTTGAAAGCCGGGTAAAGGGGAAGTTGAAAAAACGATAGTTCAAAAATGACCGGATTGATTGACTGCATCATTACTTGTGACATTTTTGTTCGGGCTCTGGTAAATACAGAACTGAAAACACACCACAAACTTGTTTTTTCCTTGTACATTATCAACATGATGCAATTTATCTTTGCTCTTAAGTAAAATTCACCCGTCACCTGAATTGGTTTTCAGCGACTCCTGCTATAGAGCTACCGGGCGTGTCCTCAGATGGTAGTAGAGAAATTCCCTGTCTATGCGGGGTAGACATAATACGGAAAACCTAACAACAAACCATTGTAGCTAAACAGTAAAGAAATGCCACGCCCCATTCAGTATCAACACCCATTCTCATTTATTTTTTGTTCAATTGCAGGACTCCTGGGATCGTATATAAAAGGCTCAATATCCTGCCCCTACCCATTTTTCTAGACATGAAAACTGAAGAAATTGGACGGGGCAGGACATTTATTCCTACAATCAAACTTGAGGTGACCTATTTTGTCCCTTCTGCCTGTATTACTTTTTTTTATTTGTAATTTTTTCAATTGATTAACTGGCTTTTGTCCTGATATAGTATAAATATTGCTTACTGGATGTAAAACTAAAACTAACTAATCAATCAAGAAAAAATTATTTTACCTCCCAGGACCCACATTTTTTTCAGAAGGACCCAGGAAAATTTATGTGTTTGGTCCCTGGGACCCCTCCTGACAGAAGTGGAGGTAAATCCCTGACTGAAATCCACACAGAAATAATGTACCCAAATTGTCTGATTACACAAGAAGTTACATCCCTTGTTGTACATCATAAAATCTAGAATGTGCATGCCATATTTTAAAATAATTTTTGTCTGTTTTCCTGTGAAGTTTTACTTAAAATAACAAAACACATTCATAGTACGTAGACTAAATATTCTTCCGTAAACCGCCGGTGGTTTACAGTGTAAGATGACCCATGTAAGATCGATGCACGCGACCTCATCTTACACGGATAAATGGTCAACCAGAAGTGTCTATTTTTGTGATAAAATAATCGTTACCATGACTAAATGTCATAAAACACCTGACGTCATAATGTTAAGTACACTCAAATGGCTACAACGTTGTTCAAACAGTATAGGTTTGCAGGCGTTTCTTTTCGTATTTTACAGAAGAAATAGGCTCTTGCATTCGGTCAAAATTAAAGATTGGGCTATCTTTCACTCGTGTAAGAATTTCTACGTCTTTTCCTCTCATTTCGCTGTGATCAACTCGAGAAAAGACAAAATTTCTTACACTCGTGAAAGATATCCCGATCTTTAATTTGACCTAATGCAAGATCCTATTAATCTTATGATCATAAATGAAAACAGATGTAGACCACAGACCCTAATGTGCAAAACATGATTTGCGGGAAAACTATACAAGTCATGATTTTTTTTCTTCCACAAGTGTAAGACAAGGAAATCTCAGATCACTATCAAAAGTAGGAACTAATGTTTCTCATAAGTGAGGAAAATAACATAACAGCTGTTCCATTAAAACAAGTATGACAAAAAAGGAGGCACTTTGAAAATGGCAGCCATACACTGAAACAATTTGGGAATTCTTATGGCATATTATTCCCAAAATAACTTTTAACCAACAAACCCCAGAAGTGATTTATATGTGTCTTAAATATTTTAATAGCAAAGCCTAAGGACAAAGAATAAATTTACCAAAATTTCAAACATGGAGCTACATACTTTGTTGTACCAAACAAGAAATCGATAACATAGAGCAAAAATAGAAAAACTCTTAAAATAAGAGAGCAGAATACAAAATTTCAGATGAATCCCTTAAGGCAGAGCCAAGAATTTTGTGACAGAAATATTCACTAATATAAGGGATGGACCAACAATATAAGTGCATTCCACCATACTTCTCATTCTTCAAGTTGGATACAATTATATCAAGGTACATGTATTCATGTTTTACAAAATTATATTGTCTTCATCATGAATTCAAAATTGATTTTAAACAAAGACAAAAATTTTTGTAACTATCAATTCAAATTTGCTCTTGTCTGCTAGTCGTAATAAGAGGAAATATATAATGTAATGATGGGAAAATAAAGCTGACACTCTTACCAGAAAAAAAGATTGTGCTCTTTATTTTAAGATTAGCACTTAGGGCTATTCCATTTAAAAATCCCACCGGGGGTGGAACACCAGTTATTTTTTTTTCTGTTGGTGGTGGGTAAATTTCTGTTGTATCCTAATACAATGTAATAGTTTAATTATATATTTATGTTTTTTTCCTCTTGGTGGGGGGTATAAAAATAAGTGGCGTTCCACCCCCTGGTGGGAATTTTTACTGGAATAGCCCTTACACGTATATAAATACAACACAGTATGTAAAAAGGATATTTCATTTACCTTTGGAGCAGTGAGGTCCAGTATAACCAGGTCGACATTTACATTTTCCCGTCACTGGGTCACATGACCCATCTGTACCACAGTCACAGTACTTCTTACATTCCTCTCCCCATCGTCCGTCGGGACATTTACTGTCACAATGTACACCTATAAATAGAGCAGACTCTAGTCAAAAATTTGCAAACAACACTATAAAGATGTTCCAACATTGAGCTTTATGTATGGTAGGGCTAAAAAATCTGAAAACACATGTTTTTTCCTTAAAAACTGGTTAAATAAATAATCTGAGTGTAGTTTGAAGGTAATTTTAATACAAAAACATGAAGTCACTGACATTTTTTTCCTGCAGGTTAAAAAAATTGTTGTGTTTTGATATTTATACATGGGAAAATATTTGGAATACATTTTGATGAAAGTCCAGGAAAAGTTGTTTCACAACAAGTCTGGAAATATAAAGGTCACAAAATCTTAATGAAAATGTAGTTTTCCCATAATTAGTAATACATAAATTACCTTCCATTTAAAAAACAAGTTAAAGATGTTATTTAACATGTTTAACATTTAATGCTTATTACATAATATATTGTACAATTTACTTTGGAACAATTATTGGAAACATTTTCTTAATTATTATCATTATTTTATTACAACCAAATGCATATGCCATATTTTTTAAATCTAATTTTTTACATCTATTATATACATGTATAAAGAAAATATAACATATTAAAAATGGCAAACTAGTACAATTATTAAGATTAACAACTTATATACAATGTATCATCCAGATTTACAAAAGCAAATTTCATTATGTCAACCTACTATGCCATCCCAAAGATTTATATTTCATTTTGCCAACCAATTATGCCATAAATGCAACTTCAGTATTTTTTAGTACTTATAAATGCCTATTATGCCAACCTACCATGCCATCCAGATTTACAGACACACTGTCCTGTACCAGGTTGACAATATGCAGAATTTTCTTTTTCACAAGAACATTTTTGTCCACATACAAATCCAAACATCCATTTCTATAATATAAATAAGACATTGAATTCAATAGAGGACTTTTGAGTCGTGTTCACTGCAGAAACATTTTTGTATATTACAAGAAAAAAAATCAATACATCAATACCTTGAGAGGGAATCACTAATTAATTTATACTTTTGAGCTAAGGGTGATTTACATGTATATTTAATCTATTTGTAGCGCTTCAGGTTAATTGTTTTTCATCAATTAAAATTTAGTTGAATAATTGTCATGTAAAACAAATTTTAAGTGCACTTCAATTTCATAAATAGTTTGTTTTTTGGGTCATATGTATATTTATTTCAATAGTTCAAGAATCCTGTTATCCTTCTTACTGGTATTTCAGGAGATCGTTTCAGCCTTCAATTATACTAGAGTTCCTATCTCGAAAGTTGCATATTAAAGGTTGAATTTGAGAAATTTTGGTTGTTTTGGGGTTTTTATATGGGGTAGAATTTCAAACATTTCTTTTTTCAGGTACAACATAGAATTTTCAAAAAAGCTCTAATAAAAGACAAAACCTTTCCATTCTGCTAATTACAAATTTCATTTCCATATCTTTACTCTATTGTTAAGTTTTGAAGTTTTTAAACTGTGTTTTTCTTTTACTAGTGAGAAAATGGTGATTATATTGAAAAGCCATTTTTTAATAATCCCAAAAATGACTTTTGCCAACTATTTATATAAGTGATTTTCTCTTGGAGCCACATGTTTCAACTGAACAGCCTATCATCATATTTTTAAATCTTGGACTTTTTAAAAATGCTTCAAAATTGCCAGGAAAATTAAATTTTACAAGAGCACAGAGTGTTGAAAATTAAAAAAAAAAGAAAACCATAAAAACAGTCTCAGAAACTACATGGCATCAAACATTAATAGTTGATAGGACCTATTGAACATGAACATACACATACATGATGAATAAAAATGCAAGCATGAAAAGAAATACAAGCTGTCTGAACAGGCATTGGAATTCCAAAACTTTTAAAAATAGTAATGGTGTATTACATGATACCCCACCATGTTTCACAAAATTTCGAAGTATCAAGGGGCATAACTCCAGAACCCCTTGGACCTCTGAACCCATATTCGAAGTCGACCTGAGTTTTGTGGTGAACAAGCTACATACCAAGTTTGAAGACTGTATGTTATTCCGTTCAAAAGTTATCAGTCGGAAACCTTCGGGGACGGACAGACGGACAGACAGACAGACGGACGGACGGACACGACTGAGGGTATCACATAATACCACGCCACTNCGTGTGGCGGCAAACAGGAAGTAGCGGCATGGCAGACCTGAAAATAGCTTACACGATACAACTCATCATCATGAAGCTTTAGACTAAATATCATATCATTCCCAGTTGTAGAAGCCAAGAAAACTTTGACGAAATATTTTCATCCATAGAGTGGTATAATAAAAAGTTAAAGTATCGGCAAACAGGAAGTAGTGGCACAGCAAACCTGAAAATTGCTTACAC
>MJUU01048271.1:100954-114365 GCA_002080025.1 Modiolus philippinarum | reverse complement strand
AGAAAACTTTGACGAAAAATTTTCATCCATAGAGTGGTATAATAAAAAGTTAAAGTATCAGCAAACAGGAAGTAGTGGCACAGCAAACCTGAAAATTGCTTACACAGTACAACTCATCATCATGAAGCTTCAGACCAAATATGAAATCATTCCCACAAGTAGAAGCCAAGAAAACTGACGAAAAATTTTCATCATTAGAGTGGTATAATAAAAAGTTAAAGTATCGGCAAACAGGAAGTAGTGGCACGGCAAACCTGAAAATTGCTTACACGGTACAACTCATCATCATAAAGCTTCAGACTAAATATGAAATCATTCCCACCTGTAAAAGCCCAGAAAACTTCGACCAAAAAAATTGTTGACGGACAGACGGACGGACGGATGGACAAAGGCACCCGCATCTTGATGCGGGGCCCTAATGAAAACCATAAAAACAGTCTCAGAAACTACATGGCATCAAACATAAATAGTTGATAGGACCCATTGAACATGAACATACACATACATGATGAATAAAAATGCAAGCATGAAAAGAAATACAAGCTGTCTGAACAGGCATTGGAATTTCAAAACTTTTTAAAATTTTTAAAAATCAGAATATTTACGGATATAGTATTATCGCTTTTACATATTTTCTGGCCCACGAAACATTTCATCATTTTTTTTTAAATTTCACCTCTGAAATCTCGTGTTGCTGTGACCTAGTGTCAGACATTTCAACATTACTCTTATTTTATTTCAAGTATTCCATATAAAGTAGCATGAATGTAAAATAAAACAAGAGGAAGGAGTGACCCCACTAAGTGTGTTGTCTCAGTAATGGTATTTGTGTCTGACAGATACATATGTATATACTGAATACAATTCATCCAATATGAACAATCCATATTTTTGTAAAAATCAAATCCGTATTAAGGTGCACATCTTTGATACATGTACATGTAAATATGAATTACAAGATGAAAACCTCTTGAGGTAAACTGTAGAATTGCATACACAAAACTATCTATGAGGGTGGTAAATGGTTATTTTTGCACAACATACACGACCATTTTTATTTTTCGTACATCATACAAGACCTATATTATTTCATATACATTCATACAAAACATGCGTTTTACAACGTATATGCAAATTTTGATTTTCAAGACTATTTTCCTACATCGAACAGACCATTTTTTATTTTTCATACATCGTACCTGAATTTCCCCTTTATGACCCCCATCTATACTTCATGGAAACAGTCAAATGGTAAAATATAAAACAAAATACCCTCAGGCTTTTAGTTATAGAGGCATAAAAACTTCAGTTATGCTTAGATACTCACTGGACAAGCATTTTCACAATTATCACCATGGAATCCTGGTGGACATGTGCAGTGACCAGTTGCTGGGTAACAATATCCTCCATTTTGACATTTACATCTAGATTGACAGTCTTTGCCATAGAAACCCTTTGGGCACTGGGCTTCACAAGTAAGCCCTCTCCAACCTGAACAAAATTTAAAAAATTCATTATCATAGACATTTTTTTCTGTAATTATTTCTGATTTTGCTACTGACTTCTCAAGATCTGAACAACCTCCCACATGTGAAAATGATCTCATAATATCATTGGATACTGAAAAGGTAGGAGTTATCACAAAACAGTAAAATATACCTTAACTATACATTGATTTCAGTTTGTTACTAATATAATGTGTACTTTTTAAAGGGGCTATTTTCTTGTGGTTTAAATTTCATGATTTTGATTCGTACTATTTTATTTTATGATTCTCACTTTATATGTTTCGTTACGGTTTTAATAAAACAAATTTACGCGAGTTGAAATTTTTGCCAATATATGCCAGTCCCAAAATTAGTGAATATAAAGCCCTCATGAAATATTTCTACTTTTAAAGTATTTGACTCAAGAATGTACAACTAATCAGAGTTAATTTAATATGGATTATGTGGAAAATCAGGACCTTTGCCCAAGTTCAACACATTTATTGTATTTGAGTAAGAAGAGTCTTAGACAAACATCCACTATTATAACAGATAAAGTCTTAAAAACTTATTTTCTATTTACATGTATTAGACCATTAGGTCATACCAAAGGAGTATGTACGATAAGAGGCATATTTGGCCCCAAATCCTAGCTATATTTTCAAACGCACTTTTCCTTTAAACTTAACTTGGTATATCACAGTTGATATGTTGCTTAATTCCAAACTCAAGTAAATAAGTGAAGTAACGTCATCAAATCCTGTTTGTGACGTCACAAATATCATGCTTCTTCTAGATTTGTGGAAAATTGACAATTTTTCGTCAATTTTTGGTCATGTTTTGGCACAGACAGCACATAGCGCATGCCTGTGCAAATGGGATTTTTTTGATATGTTGAAAGTAAATGAAATTGCCATCTTTTCATGCAAAAATCTCATTGGCACAGGCATGCACTCTACGTTTCCTGTACTGAAATATGTAAGGATTTTGGTCATTTCAGTCCATTTTTGTGAAAATGCTTATTTTTGTCGGATTTAGAAGTTAATTTTTTTCTATAAACAGAAAAAACTTTTCCCAAATCTGTCAAAGTTTATTATATACTGATATTGAACTGTATTTTGAGACAAGATTTTATGAAATGTAAGGGTCTTAATTTTAGGGGTCAAATATACCCCTTACCGTACATAGTCCTTTATGGAAATACTTGTTTGTCTTACACTAAGCATACCTGCCAACTACCCCTATTTGTGGGAGTTTTCAACATGAAAGCACCAAATTTGAAATTTTCAGATAGCAATTTTTCCTTTCTTGCTAAATAAGACAGTGATTGGTTTATTGCATGATATCTGTAATGTCATAAAGATGCAAAAAACAACTGGAAAGTTGATTTGAAGCCCCTTTATATGTTTTATGGTATGCCTAGAGATGTCTCCTGCGTCAAAACCCCCCATAAGAAATTTTAAAGAGGACAGGTATGCCTCAGCTTCTTTTAGTAAAATTCCTGAAAAAATTCCATTGTGTAGATTTTCAATCTTTTTTACATACCTTCTTTACAAATACAGAATCCATTTTCAGGTACACACTCCGCCCCGTTCTGACACAGACAATTCTGTTTACATTCCAAACCAAACTTTCCCTTAGGACATTTTATTCCACAACTGAAAACAGATTTATATGTTCTATCAAATCACAAGAATATCATTTATGGTTAGATCAGTAGATAGAAACATAACTAATAAACAACTATAATTTAAACAGAGTATTGATCAGTTTATAGGATAGACTTGCTATTCTTAAATACTCCTGTAACTTTACATTACTGATAATTTTGAATTTTACGTCAAATAGATAAGTATTATATCAGTGTGAACAATTAAAGGAAAAAAGAAACTAGGGATGATTGATTAAAACTGGGAAAAGGAAGAAATGGGTAAAACTCTGATTATCATATATGATATCTGCTATACTATGGAAATACTTTTCTCTAATTCTTGTTCAAAATAAATACTTCCCCAATGACGTTAGATGAACTTAATAATCAACATGTTTAGACATTGATCTCACTTGCTGATTAGTTGTCTCGTGTCAGTTTCAAGAAATAGTGCAACCGGATGTTGATGAAATTAACACCTGCATCATTGTCTAGGGATTTTGATTTTTACATTTTATGACTAAGATAACTAAGATTTTTACATTTTATGACTAAGATAACTCAATTTATTGATAATATGACATTTTATCAAAAATATTACACCCAACACCCCTTTCAATCAAAGGCGCAATGATACACATAGAAATGATGATAGCAACAAAATGGCGGCATACTTGAGACTGGAGACTACGGAGATCGCTTTACCTCAAATAAATTGAGTAGGAATTAGAGAAAAAATCTCTACCATTGTTTTCCGGTTTATTATGATAATTTCTCACATCTCGATAGATAAATTTTCACATTTAAAGTTCTCGGAAAAAACCTCGAACTTTAAAATGTAGGAATTAGAGAAAAAATCTCTACCATTGTTTTCCGGTTTATTACGATAATTTCTCACATCTCGATAGTTAAATTTTCACATTTAAATTTCTCGGGGAAAAAACCTCGAACTTTAAAATGTGAAAATTTAACTAGAGGTACTGTGGCCTAGAGGGCCACAAAATGATACCCCCCACTCCCCATTGGAGTAGAAGATACCTGATATAATTTGTAACAAAAAAAATTATAATTGCACAATTCCACTGTGTACTGAAAAAGCTGAAATTTTGCTCAAAAGATCTCGAAAATTAACTAAGTTGTTAAAAAGGAAGTAGATGTTCAGCAATCTTGAAATCTCTACTAGCGGTATAGGACATCATTCTAGACTTGCATACAAAATTTCAAGTTGCAGTGATGAGCAGTTACTGAGAAAACTTACGAAAAGTTTCAACGATTGACAAAAGATCTCGAAAATTAACTAAGTCGGTAAACAGGAAGTAGCTGTCCGACAAAACTGAAATCGCTACTTGCAGTATGGGACATGGTTATAAACTTGCAAACAAAATTTCAAGTGGCAGTGATTGGTAGTTAGTGAGAAAACTGTTACGAAAAGTCTCTACAATTGACAAAAGATCTCGCAAATTAACTAAGTCGGTAAACAGGAAGTAGATGTCCGACAAAACTGAAATCGCTACTTGCGGTATGGGACATGGTTATAAACTTGCATACAAAATTTCAAGTGGCAGTGATTGGTAGTTTCTGAGAAAACTGTTACGAAAATTCTCTATAATTGACAAAAGATCTCGCAAATTAACTAAGTCAGTAAACAGGAAGTAGATGTTCGACAAAACTGAAATCGCTACTTGCGGTATGGGACATGGTTATAAACTTGCATACAAAATTTTAAGTGGCAGTGATTGGTAGTTTCTGAGAAAACTGTTACGAAAAGTCTCTATAATTGACAAAAGATCTCGCAAATTAACTAAGTCGGTAAACAGGAAGTAGATGTCCGACAAAACTGAAATCGCTACTTGAGGTATGGGATATGGTTATAAACTTGCATACATAATTTCAAGTGGCAGTGATTGGTAGTTACTGAGAAGACTGTTACGAAAAAATTTGTGGCTATCACAGACAGACAGACCGACAGACGGACAGAGTGATTCCTATAAACCCCCCTGAACTTCGTTTGTGGGGGGTATAACTATCTCGATGTGAGAAATATACGTAATAAAATGGAAACCCTGTTAGAGACTATATTTATTCATGGACAACAATTTTTGTGGTTTTCATAAACATCACTATTTCATGGGTATGTAAATTTGTCTTTTCAAATTGTATGCTTTAAAGCTCTATGGAAAAATGCATTTTGTTGAGATCTTAATTACATAGTTTTAGCGAGCAACGAAATCCACGAAAATTTGAACCTTACGACCAATAGTACTTTCACAGTAATACTAGTATATCACAAAAAACATTTAACATACTATGGTCCAGTATATCCTGCAGGACACTGACATACTCCTGTTTTGTGATTACATAATCCTCCATTCTTACAGTAACATATCTTACTACATCCCTCCCCATAGTATGGTGCTGGACATGTCTCGTTACACAGAGGTCCTGTCCATCCAGAAGTACATTTACACCCACCAGTACCTGCATCACACCTGTAAATATAAATACATTTTCATATACAGTATTTATCATTAATAGTGCATCCTCTTTATATCGTATAGCAGGTAATTTTCGCTAAATTCCTAAAGTTTCTTGAAGCACGAAAATAAAAACTCACAAAATTAAAGTCAGTATATGTTCAAACATATCTTTCCCTTACATAATTTTCCATACATGAAAATTGATGCCTGCTTAATTTAATACCCCTCTTTGGGGAACGAATTGCTTAATCTAACAAGCACGAAAATTACCCGCTAAACAGTATTGCCACCTTTTGGAACACGCAAAATTTTTGCAATATACGAAGCTGGGGACATATTCAGTGAATAAAAGTGAAGGAATGCCATTTAAAGAGGTGCTGCATAATGAGGGAACACTGGAGTTCTCTATATCAAACTAGGCAGTGATAATTCTAATGCAGTATAGTTTTGTACTGTTATTAAAAAATTTAAAAAAATCAATATTGTAATGTGTAAATTTATTTAAAAAAAAAACTTGTTTCATGGAAACAATACATACTCTTGTGTATTTGTTCTGTTACATCTACAATCATATTTACAGCTTTCTCCAAAGGTAAACTCGGGACAATCTGAAAATGAAATGGTTATGAAAATATAGTATGAATAAAGACACACTTAGCCAATCAACAGCTGCTGAATTCATGAATGAAATGAAACAACAATTATATAATTAACCTATGGTTAATTAATTGACTTTTGGCGCATTTTTTTATTAGGAGCATATGAATTTTCAACTAGTTATTGATATTTGTTTGTCAGAGGGAAATTTAATGAAATTAAATAAGTTATCTCCCTTCTCAAAGTTAAAATTCTTCATGCTAGACTGCGAATGAATTCTTCCAGTTTAAATGATCATTTATATAAAAAACAACTCATTCAAAGTCCTAACTGTGCTTGTGGAGAACCAGAAACAACGGATCACTACTTATTACGATGTACCATTTATCACAGGCGCTGTCAATATATATTAAGTATGCAGATTCCCTTTCGATTAACGACTAAGTTGTTCCTTTATGGATCTGATTTACTCTCACAGGAACAAAATGAATACGTATTTAAATCAGTACAAAACTTTATTATCAGTAGTAATCTCTTTTCACTTGCCCCCACTGGCACTACTTCTTGACACACTTTACACATCTTTTCTAGTATCCAACCTTTGTTGATGTTGAAATATTATTTCAACTTTTTTTGCGTATTTTGTACCTATAATAACTTGTCATATACTGTAACTCTTAAACTTGATTTTTGAGCATGCTGTATTGAATCGTTTTGAAGTGTATCTTATAGCCTTAGGATATGAATTAATATAAGGGCCAGGCCCTTGTTTTCAAATCCTAATTAGTAATTTGTGTAATAGTTTGATTTGATAATTGTTTCTATGTACATCATATATATTACAAGTTATTAATAAAATATGTTTAAACTAAAGTTAAAACTGTAAATAATTATAAATAATAACTAGAGGCTCAGACACTGAGCCTGAATCGCTCACCTGACAAAATGCTGAAGCAGGGTTTTCCATGTTCTGCATGGTGGCCTTGTTTTTTATGTGAATTTCCCATAGAGCGAAAATAAACTATGTTCTGTGCTGGCAGCCATGTTTTTAATTGGATCCGAACGAAATGAGCAATCTTTGTTAAGGACCTTCAGTTCATCACTCCTGTAAAGTTTGGTTGAATTTGCTTCAGCGGTTTCAGAGCAGAAGAAGAAATTGTGAATTTTCCCATAGGGTCCAATGTTAAATCTAAATTCCGCGCTGGCCGCCATGTTTTTAATCAGATTGGAACGATATGAGCAATCTTCGTAAAGGACCTTCCATACATCATTCCTGTAAAGTTTGGTTGAATTTGCTTTGGTGGTTTCAGAGGAGAAGATGAAAATGTGAATTTCCCATAGGGCCAATGTTAAACTATCTTCCTGGCTGGCGGCCATTTTTTTAATCGGATCCAAACGATATGAGCAATCTTTGTTAAGGACCTTTAGTACATAATTTCTGTAAAGTTTGGTTGAATTTGCTTCAGCGGTTTCAGAGCAGAAGAAGAAATTGTGAATTTTCCCATAGGGTCCAATGTTAAACCTAAGTTCCGCGCTGGCGGCCATGTTTTTTATCGGATTGGAACGAAATGAGCAATCTTTGTAAAGGACCTTCCATACATCNTATTTTTAGCAACGGCGGCCATGTTGTTTGACCTACCGCCTAATCGAACACAATTTTGAGAAGCCATACTCTGGTGATGATTCAGGCCAAGTTTGGTTACATTTGGCCCAGTGGTTTCAGAGGAGAAGATTTTTGAAATTGTTGACAGACAGACAGACAGACGGACGGACGACGGACGACGGACGCATAGTGATGGCAAAAGCTCACATGGCCTTTTAGGCCAGGTGAGCTAAAAACAACTCATTCAAAGTCCTAACTGTGCTTGTGGAGAACCAGAAACAACGGATCACTACTTATTACGATGTACCATTTATCACAGGCAGCGCAGTCAATATATATTAAGTATGCAGATTCCCATTCGATTAACGACTAAGTTGTTCCTTTATGGATCTGATTTACTCTCACGGGAACAAAATGAATATGTATTTAAATCAGTACAAAACTTTATTATCAGCAGTAATCGCTTTTCACTTGCCCCCACTCGCACTACTTCTTGACACACTTTACACATCTTTTCTAGTATCCAACCTTCGTTGATGTTGAAATATTATTTTAACTTTTTTTTGCATATTTTGTACCTATAATAACTTGTATTGTCATATACTGTAACTCTTAAACTTGATTTTTGAGCATGCTGTATTGAATCATTTTGAAGTGTATCTTATACCCTTAGGATATGAATTAATATACCTTGTTTTCAAATCCTAATTAGTAATTTGTGTAATAGTTTGATTTGATAATTGTTTCTATGTACATCATACATATTACAAGTTATTAATAAAATATGTTTACACTAAAGTTAAAACTGTAAATAATTATAAATAATAAAAAGAAGTTTGTTCTATACCTTTGCACAAGTAACCCTGACACCTCAATACAAGAAATATTAAAGTTTGAATGACTGAATGGTGTTTTTGCCACATTTTTCAACAGTATTTTAGAAAAATTGAGGTGGTGGAAATTACTAACCATGGGAGTGTATTTCAGATCAAAATTTAGTTGAAAGCACCTTTTAAGCTTATTTACCAAGGAGGGGCAAACTCACACTGAGGCTGGGTAAAGATATAGTAACTGTAAAGATAACCTTAACCACTAGAAGCCTGAGATGTCTATTCAATTTTGAATAAAAGATTAAAGCTTAATTAAGTACACATTTTTTGCTGATTTGTTGATTTTTTGGAATCCTCATTTCTTTGTAATCTGCTCAATTTATGTTTTTTAAAAAATTTTCAGCATAGATTCCCTATGTAATTCTGATAGGGTCAATATGAATTTTTTTTTAGATTCTGATCCATCCTTTTGAAAAACTTAGGGCAGGTAGCAAATTTCATTTTTATCAATTAAGAGTAAAAAATGCTGTAAATCTTTGAGAAAATGACCCAAGATGAGCAAAAATCAAGGCAAAAATTTTACACTGCTGCAAATCAGGGCATGGGCGATGAGAATCTAGGATATTTTTTCTAATGCCGAAGTTCATATAGTATAATTATCTACTTACTACTTTCTGTACAATCCACTCCTGTATATCCAGCTGGACATTTACATACACCTGTTTTAGAGTCACATGATCCACCATTTCTACAGGAACATTTCTGAGTACAGTAAGGTCCATATAATCCTTCAGGACATTGTATAGTACAACTGAAACAAAGAAGAATTTTACATAGTGCATAGAACAATTTTTGCTGAATTATAATTACATATTACCACAAAGAGTATGGCTAAAATAAGGAAATGTGTCCATGGGACATGGATAGCCCCACCATACAGATATATTGGCAAACAGGAAGTAGATGAGTGACTGACTTGAAAAGGGGAGACACTACCGGTATACAACTCATCATACCAAAGCTTCATACCAAATATCAAATCATTCCTGCAAACACAAGGTGAGAAATCATTGACGAATATTTCGGACGTATGTACAGACAGAAGGACATACAGACGGACGGATGGACGTACAGACAAGGGTAAAACTTAACGCCACCGTCGCCTAATGGCAGGGGCATAAAAATTCTAATGTCAAATGTTTTCCTTTTTAATCAAGATAAAACTGAACACTGTACCAGAGGTCTGAAAGCTGAGTTGAGATGATATGGACAGAGTACTGAATTAAAATAAAATTTTACAAGTGCTTATCATTATTTCTGTAAAGTTAATGAGAACTTATAGCATTTCTATTCACTTTGCTTTTGTCATGATGACAATTACATTTTTGAAATTCTGATATCAAAACATAATTCTGTTAATGCATCAAAACAACTCTTACAGGTATGAAAACAACATTTCTCAGAAGTTATATCAAGATCAAAGCATTTTTCGATTTTCCGACAATTTCTTTTATTGACAAGATATAATGATAAGAAGATTATGACGGCAAAATCCAAATTTTCATATGTCAAAAAATATTTCTGTAAAGTTTCAACATTTCCCATTTTTTGATGTAGTAACCAAGTTAATGTTTTCTATTTTGTATATAATGATGCTAAACGCAAAACAACATTTCAGGAAACATTAAAATATCTTTTACAATCAATATTTATCTTACATATATTACCATTATTTGACAAAAATTATTAAGAAATATGTCAAATGACTGTGTTAAGCCCAAATTCAGTATTACATAAAAAAAAACTCTGACACAATAAAAAAGAATAATTAGACCACTTTTTTGTAATTACCTGCTCCCTTTAAATCCTGGTGCACAACTACACTGTCCGGTAAATCTGTCACAGGTAGCACCATTATAACATGTACAGTGGGCCTGACAACTGACTCCCCACATTCCCGCTGGACATGGCTCTGAACAGATAGAACCCTGTAATACAGGAAATATGGTATAAACAATTTATTGGTAATTTGTATGAAATTCCTGTGACCTGCATTGCTTATAGAAAATAATGGGAAGCTGTCTAGCATTATGTGTGTGTTGCTGTGGGTCATGTTCAAAAGTGTCATACGTTAAACTGATGAAGAATGCATACTACTTATTGCAATAAAGAATGTATTAACCATGCTAAAACAGAAATTTCAGCTTATTCAATTTATCATAGAGTTCTATTTAACATTTTGCGAATTAGTGATATAGGAAATACAGGACATTTTGTTTTTAATGTGGACTTTATTATGGCATAACACAACAATCTCTCCCTAACAAGCTTACTTTTTAATGGTCGTGATTAAGTTTGTATTCTGTTAAGTGTCTCAAAAAGCATGATGAGGAAGATGGAAAAATCTCGACAACACTGATTTTAAAAAAAAAAACATAGGTAATCAAGGATTATAAAGTTCGCTTCGTTATGGCACATTGTCCAAGCAACCAAATTTTGCCTGGATGCTGACATACTATCGAAATTGCATGCATATGCAAGATTACCTGAACCAAAAATGTACAGTAACTTAGCAATGAACTCGGATGTATACATTAATGTAAGTCATACATGCGTAAAATGTAGGTTTAAGTGACATAATTTTGTCTGAATGCTGAGCTACCATCACAGATGCATGCAACTGCACATGCAAGATGATCCTACCATGTACAGTACCTGAGATCTGATCCCTGACAACAACTTGACCAAATTTTGCCTGGATGCTGACCTACCATCAGAGATGCATGCATGTGCAAGGTTAGATGATCCTACCATGTACAGTGACTGAGATGTACTCAAATGTAAGTCAGTCAAGCGGAAAATGTAGGTCAAAGTGACCTAATTATGCCTGGATGCTGACCTACCATCAGAGATGCATGCATGTGCAAGGTTAGATGATTGTACCATGTACAGTGACCGAGATCTGAACTCGGACATAAACTTGAATGTAAGTCAGTCAAGCGGAAAAAGTAGGTCAAAGTGACCTAATTTTGCCTGGATGCTGACCTACCATCAGATTTGCATGCATGGGCATGCAAGGTTTAAGATCCTACCATGTACAGTGACTGAGATCTGAACTCGGACGTAAACTTGAATGTAAGTCAGTCAAGTGGAAAATGTAGGTCAAAGTGACCTAATTTTCTGGGAGTCTGTGAGATAGAAATAAGATTTTCCTCAAAAACAAAAGGGAGCTTCCTTTGATCAGGACCAACCTTGTGTATATCATATAAATCCCTGATGGGAATTTTTATTTATTGTACGAGGTACAGCTAATTCTCAAAATATGCACTTTTTCATATAAAAATGATGTTTTTTCCCAAAAATCATTTTCAGATTTTTCACAAAAACGAAAGGGAGCTTCCTTTGGTACAGTTCAACATTGAGTATCAAAATCATTAAAATCCCTGAA
The DNA here is from genome assembly GCA_002080025.1 of Modiolus philippinarum. NCBI lineage: Eukaryota > Metazoa > Mollusca > Bivalvia > Mytilida > Modiolidae > Modiolus > Modiolus philippinarum. The sequence goes on along the minus strand of MJUU01048271.1, from coordinate 102,272 downwards.
GGCAATCTTGAGTTATCGTACAACATAGAGCTAATTCTCAAAATATGCACTTTTTCATATAAAAATGACTAATTCTCAAAATATGCACTTTTTCATATAAAAATGAAGTTTTTTCTCAAAAATCATTTTCCAATTTCCTTCAAAAACGAAAGGGAGCTTCCTTTGGTAAAGTTCAACCTTGAGTATCAAAATCATTAAAATCCCTGAAGGCAATCTTGAGTTATTGTACGACATAGAGCTATTTCTCAAAATATGCACTTTTTCATATAAAAATGAAGTTTTTTCCCAAAAATCATTTTCCAATTTCCTTCAAAAACGAAAGGGAGCTTCCTTCAGCCAAGTGCAACTTTGAGTAAAAAAAATCATAAAAAGGCATTCTTGAGTTATCGTACGACATAGAAAATGCTGACTGACGGACGGACGGACAGGCTGATTACTATAGGGCGCCGCCATTTCATGGCGGGGCCCTAACAAGATGATTGATATCTCACTCAAAGAAGTTACCTCCTCAGGTTAAGAAATTTTCTGCTTTCGTTTTCAATTAAATTCAGAAAAAAAATTTTACTTCAGTTTTGGAAAACATGCTTTACAAGAATTGGCAGGAAACCAAACTTCTCTTTGTTTTCTTGACATCAAGCATCATGAAGGGTTTTAGGAAATGGATTAACTCTCTGATTTATTTAGAGTAATCTGTTTGGCCAAATTCTAAGACAATTTTGCTGTATTAGAAACATTTAAAACCTTGTCATATAATGTTAATTTCCAAATAACTGGTATGGCAGACTCTTCATACTTTAATAGGATAACTATTCATGCAGTTTACACGGTGCTAATTGACCTTTTCTGTCTTTGTTTATTTGACAAAAATTTTGTGTTTGAATAAACATTCAGCATTTACAGACATAACATGAAAAAACACTTACAGTCCAACCCCTAGGGCACTGACACTTTCCCGAGGCATCACATGTTGCTCCATTTTGACACAAACATTTGGACTGACAGTCTGCTCCTTTTTCACCCTTGGGACACTTTACTTCACAGCTATAAATAGAAACATTTTAATCTAAATCTGAACCTACTCCAAATTAAAGGTATGAATTCACAGGATTTTAAAAGAATGAAATAACTAGTAGAGTACCTATTTACAATAATACATGTATATACACATTACTTAATTAAATGTAATAAATCAATCATTTAAATAAACTTGATCTTATAACATGAGTCCTACAAATTAGTACTATGTAGGCCTCAAAACCATAAACATTACTAAGTCAAGCTGTAATCCCAAGCCAAAATTGAAATGTTTGGTACCTCA
>MJUU01048271.1:81128-99636 GCA_002080025.1 Modiolus philippinarum | reverse complement strand
TCACATGGGGTGGACATGTTTGTGACGTAGGGCGGACAAACAAAAACTAAATATATGAACTCAGATATGGTCTAATTAGAAGGAAAAATTTGTAGCAATTAGATGTTTCATGGCACAAACTGATAATGGCAAATAAAAGAGTGGTTAAAAGGCCATTTAAAAATATTTGGTGGAACATTCTTAACAAAAGAAACATAAGAGTAAAATTCAGTGTTAAATCATGAGGCCAAATAAATCATAAATCTGATCTGACCTGACATCAAAATAAAAGGCAGGACCAAGGCTTTCACATTTTAGTAGGCTATCCTTAAAATATGAATCTACCAATATTCAAAATTTTGCATTTGGGTAGGTGGGTAGGTCAATTTTTTTCTGAAAAGGGTTAAAAAGTGCCTTTTTAAAAAGAAATGTGCTGAAAACAGAATAATTTTTTTTTCTCGGAAAAAGAGGAAAACTTTTTTTGGAGTTGGTAAGTAGGCTTTTTAATAGAAGTTTGATAAACAGCAAAGAATCATTTTTTAATGGTCTGCATTATTACGGTACAGTTTTTTGTGTTTCCAATTTTTAAATCGGATAATATCCTCACAAAATTGAAGCCTTTCCCTACCCACTTTACCAGAAAATATCTGCATCTGTAGAAATCCTGTTTTGGGTTCTGAAAATAGTCTTTTGGGATTTAAGCGCAAGTAAATCTGTAAAAGTAGCTTTGAAAAACGAACAGAAATAATGATTTCTGAAAGGGCTGTTTGTTACGAGAATCTATTAATACATGTAGCTGCATGGTGGAAATAAAAATACTCACTTGAGGAACATGATTCTCCTCTGTAACCAGGGTGACATTTACATTCATTAGGAGATATACATTCACCATGATCACAACCACTGCTACATACAGCTGAGTAAAAAATAAATTCTGATTAACTGCATCAGTAAATAACTCACCAAATCAATACAACTCAATACCATGTTTCACCAAGTAATTATTAATGACCCATGAAAAATTATAGAATTTTTTTGTAAGTCCAGAAATTTATTTCATATCCTTACAGATTTGTCATGCATTATTACCACATAATTTTCATCATTAATGCATGTATTGTGTCTATTAAAAAATGAAATTTGTAATTTCAAATCTTTTGAATGTTCAGTTACACAAATAATACATGATGAATACCAACAAAATAATGATGAAAATGTGAACATCTAAGCACACTGACTTTGATGTACATTTACATTATACGTGTGCTGTATAAAAGCTCCACAACAGTTAATATTTTTGATGGTACATAATGTTAACAAACTAATTTTCTTGATCTTCATAAGCCAGAAAATATCGTGAAAATAAATCGTCAGGAATTTCTTTTATCATTATATACAATGTAAATAAATTAACAAACTAGGACAAAAAATGTGAAATAAAGTATCTGTGAAAATAAGTTGGTTTACAGTTCATGAACCATTGAACAAGAGGTCAGTGCTGGTATACCTAGTATTTTGATAAGTGACATACCTATACTGTAAATGTATTTATTTCACAGTGTACCCATTTTTGCAGTTGGCTCTGGAGCACGAAAAATAGTACCCATTCAAAGAAGTTTTTTTGTAGAAAAAGGCCTTTTTGACATTGAAAAACGTGAAAATTGATACCTGCAAATATGTTGATCTATCATAAACCGCGAAAATTAGCATCCGCGAAAAATTTATCATTTACAGTATTTATGTCTATTAGCCTAATTTTCCATCATAAATGAAAATCTTTGAACCAGTTCGGCATGTCGATATATTATTCTAACATTTTTGCCTCCTACCTGTAGTAATCTTGTTGTTTAGAACAAAATTCTTCACTTCAGAGTTGATGTTCTATTGAAAGATGGCACACTGATTATACCCGCGGTATAACACAACGCATACAATGGTATTGTACTAACCACAGCATTTTGTTTTAGTGAAAAGTTTAAAAGCAGAAAATATAAACTAAAGCTAGGTACCATGACAAAAAAAAATACTGTGGTTAGTACAATACCATGGTATGCACTGTGTTACATGTGCTGTGTTCAGTAAAACATACATATTCTGTTGTATAATTTTTTTAAGCTAGATACGTATGTTTACATTTGCTTGTTTAGAACAATAAACATATCTCTGTTCTATAAATTTTGTTACCCAGATACGTAGCGTATGTTTACATTTGCTGTGTTCAGAACAACATACATCATCTGTTGTATAAATTTTGCTAGCTAGATACGTACCTTTACATTTGCTGTGTTTCAACTGGTAACCTGAACAGCAAACATATTCTGTTGTATAAATCTTTGTTTCTTCTGTTTTCTTTGTTGACTTATATCTTGTGCTGGAAATTAAAACAAGAGGCTCTCAAGAGCCTGTATCGCTCACCTGGGTCATGGCTGACACAATAAGTCAAAATAATCACAACGTTTAAGGTTCTCATTTTCAAAATTGTTTATTAATGTTTAAGGGTCTCATTTTGAAGTTTGCTGATGTTGTATGATCCAAAATTAAACTATGTTCCAAACTGGCAGCTATTTTTGATGGGGCGTAGACCAACTGTCACCTTTCTTGAAGAAGACTATGTAAGGATCATTGTCCCTCACTTTGGTTTAACTGGCATAGTATTTTCAGAGGAGATCTTTAAATGATTTCCCATGGGGTCCAAGGTTAAACAATGTTCACCGCTGACTGCCATCTTGGAGATGCTATGCGGACATCCAGACACATTTTATGAAGGGGACCAAGTAAGGACCATTGTGACTAAGTATGATTCCAATTGGCCATGTACTTTCAGAGGAGAAGATCTTTGAATATGTTTCCCTTTAGGGTCCAATGTTAAAAACATGTTCCCTCCTTGCGGCCATCTAGGATATATGATGTGGACTTGCTGAACACATTTTTTAAAAGGGGCCACCTATGGACCATTGTGACTAAGTTTGGTTCCAATTAGCCCAGCATTTTCAGAGGAGAAGATTTTTGCAATATTGTCCAATTTTGGACAAAGTTCCCCGCTGGCGGCCATCTTGGATGACGTGCAGACTTGCCAGACAAAATTTTCAAAGGGGACCACTGAAGGACTATTGTGACCAAGTTTGGTTCTAATTGGCGCAGTAGTTTCAGAGAAGATCTTTGAATGCTTTCCCATAGGGTCCAATGTTAAACCGCGTTCCCTGCTGGCGGCCATCTTGGATATGATACAGACTTGCCAGACACTTTTTTTTAATGGGACCACCTAAGGACCATTGTGCCCAAGTTTGGTTCCAATTGGCCCAATGGTTTCAGAGAAGATGATGTTTGAATGAAAAGGTTATGATGGACAGACCAGTGAAGGCAAGAAGATCTCCATGGCAGAGCCATGCAGGTCAGCTATAATGTTATACAGACATTAAAGCATAGATGCAATTTCAATAATAACTGAGAAAGATGTTTGCATTGTGGGCATACAAACATAACTAAATGATACAATATATACAATTATTATTAAATTGTGAAATAAGTATAGTTCAGAAAGTATTTTTGCAAAAAAATGTAAAAATTTGTACACAAACACTTTTTTTGCTCTTGATTATGTAACAAATAATTATTTCTTATAACTTGCCTGACGCCAAGTGATGGCAAAAGCTCACCCTGGCATAGCCAGGTGAGCTAAAAAAAACAAACCATGTAGTAACTTGAGGTTTCATGAGTTGTCGTGCTAGGTATACCCCAACATGTATTATTTTACACACTACATCCTTTTTATACAAAACAGGAAGATGATATCATAGGGTGACCAAAATCTCTTACAACACATTCCCCCTACATATAAAGTCATACCAAATTTGAAATAAATCAGCGCAGCAGTACCTGAGAAAAGTGTGACGATTTTAGGACGGGTGGACGAAGGGACAAAAGGACAGACAAGGGTTTTCAAATTTACCATCCATTCAAGAGTGGGGGTATAAAACTTCAAACATGTCATAAGGAACTTGTTTATTTGTGTATTTCAAAATCTAAACTAAAGGTTGTTTTTTACCAGGACCAATATATAATCATAGTTTGGTTTGATTTTTTGTTTCAAACAGACAAGAACTTCAGTGGTTTGTAAGTGCTTTGTTCACTGGTTATCCACTTTAGGGGGTATACCTGGGGTAGGAGGCAATAACTCTGTTTTTCACTTTTTTATTACTTACACAAACAAATACATGGGTATTATTGAAATTTCAAAAATTGTAAAAAAAATTTCAACACAGCAAATGAATTTCAATTTTGTCATGAAAACAAATACCCAACATCCAGTTATTTAAAATGAGTGCATTTTACTCTACATTTTTGCAATGCTGTCCAAAGATAATGAAAATATGTAAAAGTCAGATTTCTTCCAAGGGAGGTAATTAATAGAACAGATTCAGCAATTTTATTGATTTTTACCCACTTTATTCTAAATTAAGAAAATATGGGACAGTAGAATTTTCTAAAATTTTAATATATCTTACATATGCTACTTGTTTTCTTTCTATTCTCAGTTTTTGGTGAAAATTAAACGACAGAATTTTTTATAAGAAGTGTTTAATAGTAATCAAAATAGCGTAAAAATTTCAGCCTATACTATTCAGAACACTAATATATTTCAGTTCAAACTAGTTTAATTTACTATTATTATTCATGCTTACTTTCACACATGTTTAAACTTCAGAATTATGCATTTGAAATAATTTTATTTTTAAATCAAATGCAAATTTAATTAGAACCAATTTCATATACCACAATCAAATCCTGAACGGACCAAATAATATGAGGAAATAGGACATCTTTGATGACCACTAGACATAAATCCAGATGGTAAAAATCTTTGAAAATTGCTGAAAGTTGACATGAACATGTGTAGTTTTATTACTGAAAATATTATGAAAATTAAACGAGTGGAAAATTTTAGGCTTCCCTAGGTCTACCCCCTTAAAAGTGTGAACTGTGTAGTGTTGATAGTGTTCCTTTGAGATATTCTTCAATGATCAATATATTTGTTCATGACAGAAAGCTTCATTAGACTTGGGCCTTTGATGGTGTAGTCAATAGATGAATGGTAACAGCATACTGTAGAACAAAATCCCAACCATGAATACCTTACTCAATACAATTTAGTCCATATAAAATGTGTGACTGACGTTATCATTGTGTATTTTTTAGGATCCAAGGGGTAAATCCAGGAACTTACTGTTGCAAACTGAGTTTTCCTTTGATGCGTCAGCACAGTTGTTTGCATCAGTAATATTTATACTATGACAAATCAAAGATTCTGATTTCTGCAAAATATTCAAGGAATGATCGAACAACACAGTCATGACAGTAATTCAGGAAAAAGCTGAGTGCATGAGTGAATTCCAGTATCTTTCGATCATGATTTGAATATTTTCGATAATCAGAAGCAAGGAATAGTTATTGTTTTTATTATATACATGTAGATCAGTTCTCGCATTTCGTTAAATTGAGATTCTTTTCAAGCACTAGGTTTTCAATGTTTTCAATGTTAATCTGCTGAGATGTCAACAAAACAACAACTTGACAATGTCTATTGTGACTTCACTTCCTAGAGTGAAATTATGGAAAATAATATCACAGTTAATTACATCACTTTTATTTCACCGAGAAATTTCAATCTTTCACTACTTTCAGCGTCCTCTATATAACAACTTTGATCATGTTGATTAACCATTGAAGATCCTAAAATACAGTATGCGCTATCTTTATTCTAATGCAAATCAAAAACAGAATGTTTTCATCGATTAAAGAATTACTGGAAGTTTAGTATGTGTCCGCCCTATAATGTTGCTAATAGTTCCTACAGTAAATCATGGATTTTACCCCCTGAAAATTTCCGTGCCATCCAATCAAAATTAGCCTTACAAACTTAAGTCCATTAGAATATGATACGTACCTACACTTGGTACACCTAAATAAATCTAGAAGACTCAGGCACCATGTTCTTATGCATTTCTCATATGGAGTTGCTACATATTTGATCACAGATTTTGATGTTCTGAAATAAAGAGAAAATGACTTACAATAACAAAACAAGAAAGATCATAAAAATTGATACATTGTATTTAAAATGCATATTACCAGATTGCCTTTGGACATGCACACATCGCATTGCAAGATAAACACTAGATTAAGATGACAGTTGTCTCTTGGAGTATACTTGGTTTTCACAATCCATGCAGAGGATTCTAAAGGGCTATTTGTGTACAGTGATAGATAAATTAAAAAGTTACCATCTAAAATATATAGAAAGCCATTTTGTATATGCTGTAGATGTCATTGAAGAGAAATGTTAAGAATACAGATTCTGGATAAAAGTACAAGAGGTAAAATTGCAGTAAGAAGTGTGTAAAATACTATTTTATATAATAATGATGCTATTTTTTGGCCAATGACTCTAATATGTTCATCTTTGGTAAAATGTCTAGTTTCTCTGACAGTTCTATCATTATTCATTAAGGTGGTATGGGGGTCTAAAAATTGTCAGATAAAATTTTTTGATATTTTCATGATTTATGCCTTTTTATTAGGGCATACAAAAAAAATAGTAATGGTGCATTACATGATACCCCTCCACCTTTAACAAAAATTTGAAGTTTCGAGGGGCAAAACTCCCTCAGAACCTCTTGGATCTCTGTACCCAAGTTGAAATAAGTTTGAATTTCTAGTAAACAACTTACATACAAAGTTTGGAGGCAGTCTGTAATTTTGCTAGTCTGAACCCTAAAATTCACAAAATTTCCAAGTTTCAAGGGACATAACTCCAGAACCCCTTGGAACTCTGAGCCCAAAATTAAACTTGACCTGGGTTTTGTGGTAAAAAAATTTTCATACCAAAACTGAAGACTGTATGTTGTTTCTTTCAAAAGATATCAGTCAGAAACCAAAAAAAATCACAAAATTTCAAAGTTTCAAGGAGCATAACTCCAGAACCCTTTGGACCTCTGAACCCCTGAGTTTTGTGTTAAACAATTTACATACCAAGTTTATAGGCTGTATGATGTTTTGTTCAAAAATTTCAGTTTCAAGGGGCATTACTCCAGAACCCCTTAGACCTGTGAACCCCAAATCAAACTTGACCTGAGTTTTGTAGTAAACAATTTACATACCAAGTTTGAAGACAGTACGTTATTTCGTTTAAAAGTTATCACTCAGAAACCCTAAAATTCACAAAATCTCAAAGTTTCAAGGGGCATTACTCCATAACCCCTTAGATGTTTGGGCACGAAATCATACTTCACCTGAGTTTTGTGGTAAACAACTTACATACCAAGTCTGAAGACAGTATGTTATTGCGTTTAAAAGTTATCAGCCGGAAACCCTAAAATTCACAAAATTTCAAGGGGCATAACTCCAGAACCCCCCCCTTGGACTTCTGAACCCAAAATCCCACTTGGCCTGAGTTTTGTGGTAAACAAGTCACATAACAATTTTGAAGACAGTATGTTATTTCGTTCACAAGTTATCAGTCAGAAACCTTCAGGGGACGGACACATGGATGGACAGACGGACGGACAGACTGACACACGACTGAGGGTATCACATAATACCTTGCCACTATGTGTGGCGGGGTATAATTAAATCAAAATTTGGGTGATATAATATATTTGCGTGGTTCAAATGATAGGGGAAAATTAGTGAATTTTGACAAAATTTTAATTTATTCTAGTTACATCAGAAAGAATTTTTTTCAAATTTGGATAATTACTAGCTAATATACTTTCCTTCAATTTGGGTCACTGAACTAGTTTTTGAATAAATGACAGAAACTGATTATTTCATATTATTGCTACACAAATTATCTCCCCTGAATAGAACAGGAGTTTGAAAAGGCTAGATATTCTGCAGGGTGGCATATTTGATCATTTCTTTCAGATGCACAGTTTTAAACCACCTTACTACCTTTAAACACAATAATTTACAAAAATTGACTACTTTCGAGTTCATGGAGTTACCTACCCTTACTGAAAATAAGTGGCTATACTGACATGACTGAATACCATTATTTACAATCACTGTAAATTTTTATAACTGGGAAATTGAATAGTCGGGGTAAATTCACTTGAAAAGGATATTGATACAACCTGCAGGATTAATAAAACATACCTATCAGGACGCACACGTGCACAGGTGCCACAAAGGTAACTGTTCATTGCAGGGAGCTTAACTCCCAGAGATGTAACTGGGTTTCAGAAGCCAAACTTTGAAGTCAAAGCAAATAAGAAAATCATTTATTACAGAATATGCAATTTTGTAGTTTTAATATTTAATCATCTAACAAACAGATGAAATCCTTGAAATACCAATCTACAAAAGGGCATATTCAGTGAGGGGTTATGAAGCTCCCTGAGGGTCCCAACATCTGAGCAATTACTTTGAATGTTTCAAACATGTGTTAATGTAAATTTGTTCCTCATAACAAAAGTTCCTTTGAAACAAATATCATAAACCAATGGCATAATATTTCTTTCTTTTGAAACAATTGTTACACAACGTTTATTCCGATAGAATTAAACACAATAATATTTGTTCCGTTGGAAGAAATATTAAATTATACTTTATCCTTTTGGAACAAATACTGTAAAGGGCTTTATATTTGGGGAACGAAACTTTGGCGGTTTTTAGTCTTAGATGAATATGTGGGGATTTATATTCGCGGATTATTAGTTCACGTCATTATGTTCATTTATATTTGTCAAAAAAATATTCATGGGTATAAATTTTCATGCTCATCTTGTTAAACGTGACTAACACGAAAATTAATACCCCCGAATTATAACAACCATACAGTATATGAAAATGTGGAACTTATATCATTGTAAATGTCAAATATTTGTGGAAGGCTTTCTGTCTAAAAAATTCTTAATTGTCTTTGACACCAATTCAATTGGAAAGTTTCCTTGAGCTGTTTTCAAATATGGTTATGGTTCATTCTAATATGAGACCAATGGAAACCATGACCACCAGCCATATGAAAATCTCCAATAACATTATGAGGGATGTCACAACAGTCTTTACACTGAAACAGACGACATCATAATATGATTTGTGCACATAAACGTCAGTAAATCTTATGTAATGTCTTGTCATTATCATGTGCACTATAGGTCTGTCCACAGGTGGTTTGTAGTGGATTTACATATGGGTGTGCATTATTTTCGTTTAATTTACCCCTTGCTCTGCTACGCTACGCTCTGGTAAATTATTTACGAAAATAATGGCCACCCATATGTAAATCTCCAACAAACCACCAGCGCCCATAAATTATTTCATAATTATTCTTTGGTGGTGGTTTCGAAATTCAGGTATTATTTGTTCTCTTCATCAGAATTGTTTCTTTCCGTTTTATTTGTTGTTCATTCTGTTTTTGATGATCTTTGGTTTATTTTATAGATCTGCATTGATAAGTTATTTATAAATTATCAAAATTTGTTACATTGTTTCATGGAAATTAGTTTATTCATAACACATGTAACAGAATGACAGTTGCATTGATACATTGCTTGCATGCACATTATTTTTTCTAAAAAAATTAATAACAGGAAAAAGAAAAAGATAAAAATATAAAGCAAATGCTTTTTTGTGCAAAGGGAGTTGAGATAAAGAGGGCCTGGTACCGACTTGAACCAATCCTTGTTCATAAAAGAAATAATTGACCCTCTTGACATTTTTAAGTGGCCATACAAAAGTGAACACAAAATTGGTCATGGTCAGTTGACAATTGTTTGGCCTTCAGGCACTCACCACAGTCAAGTCTTATTGTTTGACAATTGGTGCCTGTTTTAGGTGGTTATACCTCACATTGGGTATCAAATCATACCCAACCATATTTTATTATATCATCTGTATTTGAAATTGTAAGAAAGAGACAAATTAATCATACCAAAACTTGAGGATTATCCCAAACCTATTATAAACTCTCACAAACTATTTAACTGCATGCATGTTCCCCCTTCAAGACTTGGCAATTATCAAATAAAGTTGGGTCGTTTATATGTCAGATATGATTTTGTACAAATATGTTAATTGTAATGCCATATAACCATTTATTAAGAATGTGTTTGATCAATAAAATATTATTAGATCTATTATTATTATTATTATTATTATGAAAAAAAAATAGGAAATACTTCCTAAAAAATAGGAAACAGGGGGGTTAGCCCTGTGAAAACATCATTTTCTTGCTGGTTCTACAAAACTGAGCAATTTTTAAATTTATTTTCTGTATCAAAAAAATATGAATTCCTGTTTAAATAGGAAAATAATATATGTGCATGTGCTAACACTATATGCCTCGATTGTATCTTAATTGAGTCACCGTCATCTTGTCACACCTATAATGCCAGGTCCACTTTCAAGACATACAGACACAGGCACTTGTTTCATAAAAAAATGTTAGTCCCCGCGGCAAGGACGTATATTTAGATAAATATACGTCCTTGCCCGCGGTCAGTCCCTGTTGGAGAAGAAAAGAGAGGGACTGACATTTTAAATGAAACAAGCGCATGTGATACACAAATAAGTTATAGGTATGTCTATAAATAACCTTCTTTCATAGATGGGGACATACAACTTGCTATCTGTACGTTTGTTTTTATCAGTTTGAAGTTTTCCCGCCAAAATAATGGGTAATCATTCACCAACTACGGAGACAATATGTCCGATTTCCGGAAACAATAGATATTACACAAAATAATCAAGGTGGTGTTGATATAACGATGATATATCAACAAACATTACAAATTCTTCAAACTAGGTTAAAATTTAAAATTCTAAATTTTAAAAATAATTTCATTAAGCCCTTTTCATGGGTTACTTGATTACAAGGACGTATATGTCCTTGATTTAAGGGGTTTAAATTTATTTGATGATTACCAGACCACTTTCTTTATTATTTTTTCCCCCATATTTTGTGAAAAATTTACTGACAACCCCTATTTTCAGTAGATAATTCTTGATTACATCATGTTCAAAAGTTCGACTGTGTTTATTTGATTCCCCGCGGGTACCCGCGTCCCCTTCCGGCGAGGACAAAAGACATGCAGATACATTTATAGTTTGTCTCTGATACATGTTATTAGCGATACGAGATAGAAAAAAAATATATAAATAATACCTAAATATTAATTAACTGAGATATATTTGAGTGTGAATTATTATTTGTTGTATTTATAAATAATAAAAGTTTCCGGTCTCTGACTGACCGATAGATAAAGAGAATTTAAAACAATGTTTTAAGTTTACGTCTCATTGTAGTTGATTTCTTTCAGAAATATTAGACCATATTAGATCCTCTTGGAAATATACAAATAGTTTTAGATCTTGGAAGCTTTGGTTGAGGAGGATTTTAATAAATTTCGCAATATGTTTTCCATTATAATAAAAGAAATGTGAATCTATCCCTAATAACTACTGATAACCCAGTGAAAAGCAAAACAAATGTTCCTTTTAACCATTAAAGGGTCAGTTATGCTTTCCTGTTCCCTTAAGGGCGAGTGTTCATTTGTAGCTTCAATCTTGAAATTTGAGCGTATGATCTTCCATCTAACTTATTGAACATAAATACTTTTGTAAGTAAAAGCCAGTGTATCATCTAATATAAAGCGGAGTTTCCTGAATAGAATTGCCTCTTAAAATGAACATTTTCGTTGGAATGACTGGTATTGGTTGCCTGAAATGAGGTTTGAATCAGGATGTAATAATTCTTTAAGAATGATAGTATCACCGCATCTTCGCCTAGCCAAGGGTTACGATCAGATCATCTCCTCTTCACACTTGGCAGATCTAGCCACATTTTTGAAGACAGAAGTCTAAAATTATCTCCCTTTGAAGTAAGATTTTCTGTATTATTTATTGTAAAAATTAAAGATAATTAATGATATCTAATAATGTCAAAATTCAAGAAAATACTTAATTCAAGGAAAATGAACCCCCAAAAGAAAACATTACAAATCCTTGGAATTTTGCAAAATTCAAAAATCAATACACACTTAATTTAAAGTTTTATTGTCATTTCATATATTGAAAATATGACTTCCACTAAGTTGATAGGATGCAGCCAAGTCAAAAGCAACCAATCAAATCTGTGAATTAGAAGTTTCAGAAATCCAGCTAAATCTGATCTTAACCCTTGGCTAGCGAAGATGGTATCACCGGAGACTTCTGGAGCAGGGGGGTGACCTTGATATAATTTTTGTCAAGAATACCGCTTACGTGCACTTGCTAGGGGCCTCCTTGATCTCGCTTGAGGGGGTGAATATTGTTCACCTCTAGTTGAAGACCTTCAGGTGACATCAAGATGTAGACAGGAATAAAAGCCCTGTCCTTGATTAACTGGATTTTTCTATGTATCGTGTGCGTTTTAGTCACATGTACATTCACTCCATATCCTTTCATTTTTCCTATTCCGTAGAGATTTTGTAAATAAGGACAAGGTTCACATGGGGTTACTGCTTACTAGTCGATAACAGCTACATTAGTAAATGGTAGGCCAGCTGTGACGTTGAAGAAGTAGTTCTGCTAGCATATATATAATATGCTTTTGCGATGACGGTTCTTGTTATTATATTACTTGGAAAACAATATTCCAGAGTTTTAACAATCAATATAACAGCATTGAAGAATTTAAAAACTCTAAAAATTTACACCAGCTAAAAATTGTATTTTCTTGAAGAACATTTCAAGCTCATTAACCACAAAAAGGACACTATCTACTGTCTACAATGTTATTTCGTATATGGAAAAAGGGCGTACATTTAATCTAGAAAAACCCATGTAATAATACTCACGCTACATTTTTCTCACAGACGTTTGGCTCTCCCTTTTTAAGGCCCAGAACCATGGACACAAAGCAACAACATACTATCGTGATTACCACTGATCGATTAATTGTCATGGCAACTAAAACAAAAAATACTGTACATATAATGTTATACAAGAGTAATAACACTTAACATTAGAGAAGACTTGTGATTGAAAACAATTTTTGTGAAACAAATGTTTTTTTGTATATATAAACCCGCAGTTTTATGGACTAGGTGACCCTTGTTCTGCAACGTACACATCATTAAAGCGGCAATAAGACTCCAATTTGGCACCATCCTTATGGTCACTCCTCAGGTTTTTGAAATTGACTCTGACTTTCGAAACTCTCTTACTTTATCCAATATGATGCATTAGAAAATTTTGCACACTGACCCCCACTTAGAATATGATTGCATACATCTTTAATAGGCTTATGACAAAATTTGATGAAATGCTTGATATTCCTTCATTGCACTTGAAAGGTTTATTGCCTTAATGGAAAGACGTGAATGAAAAGTCTAGAGAACTTCAGTTTACCACCAAAACTTCAGAAGCTTAAATCTCAAAGACGGACACGCTGACCTATCAATATTTTTTGCTTAAAATGATATATGATTGGTGTTCTATTAAATAAAAATTGTAATTTTAAAACCTTGATACAATACACTTGAGGAGTGACCACCCTTAAAGAAATTTCTTTAACAGCAATGCCAGATGTTAAACGTCAGTTACGATTGCATAAATTTCTTATAGTCGACGACATGATTCTATTTCATTTTTTTTTTTCAAAACTATATATCTGTCCCCGATGTCCCGAGTCTTCCAGGACGCGGAACCGCTCATTTGAAAAGGTAAAATATCTAAAATTTAAAGATTTGATAAACCTAAGAAGTATCTCTCTCGCGCAAGGCACTGTCCTAAAACATATATTGTTATTGCTAATCCAGTCTCATTCCTTTACGAAAATTATGTGAACATGTCCATGTAATTCATCAAAGTTGTTGCTATATATTTATTATGTAACTTGAATATCAGTATATGACGTTTCCTTTGACTTTAAGACCAGTAAGAATTTTTTTTTCTTTTGTAGATCTATCAGTTCTTTTGATAACATGGGCTTTGATGTTTGACTTAACGAGAAGTTATTGAAAAAAAAAGAAAATTTGGTGTTTGCAATATAATAAAAGACCTATATGTTGATGCCAAAAGATCATAAAAAATGACTGAAACTAAGATTATGTCACATATATTGAGAGACAATAAATATGACCTGTCTGCAAATCAAAACATTAAGTACATTATGTGTATATGTTGTATCAATAAAAGCCGTCCGCCCATTCTTGTAAACACGTTTTTATAGCATCTTCGCTACTTTAAATAGGTCAGCCAGAATTCAAACCAGTGGGATTGCTACACTTCCTAAATTGTACATCAAAGAACCATGAACATATATGAACAGTATTTTCCACTATGTTGTAAAAATTATGCTTAAATGAACCTTTTTGTATACATTTGGTGACTGCATTCTTTTAGATCGTGTTGTATCATTGTCGACTTTCTATTTATCAGTGCCGGGTGTTTTTTATCAATAAAACTTTACAAAAAAATTATAATTGAAAGTATACTTACTTACTTGCTTTAATGAGAATAAAATATCCCTGCTAAGTGTACTCAATTCTTGAACGCCGAGAATGAATCAATCCAAAATTTACAAGTTTTGCAGATTCTAAATAATCACGGACACTTTTCTTATGTTTTCTTTTTGAACATAGGATGATATGTAGAAATTTGTAAATATTATAGAAAAATAATTACTTCAATAATGAGACATACACATGTATATTTCGCCTGAAGAATTTATGTTGACATCACAGTATTGATGGATGTTCATACTATCATGTGATCCAGTATTAACGTCCTGGTATCTAAAACATCATTGCACAATTCCAGTATTTTGTCTTCCTTCATACAATAACTATTTCCCTTACCTATTCCTTTACTTTAATATCTTGTTTAGTAATTATTTAGTTGTAAAAAAGTCATATGTTAGCAACGAAAACCAATAACAATAAACGGAATTATTGTATATTGTTTAAAAATAAAATTACCATGTTTTTTTCATAAAGAAATATTAGCAATTTAATATCGTTCAAAATTTACGTTAAATTTCACTTTGTACATGTATTTGGCAGTGCGCAGGGGTATCCTATATGTCTTCTATTGTTCGGTTGTATTATTTACTTTTGACATAACTTGTAAAGAGTATTTGTTCAAACATCCTTATATGGATGAAATCAGTACAAGCCTTTATTGTTATATTTTTGTTATTATCCGATAAATCTCCATTTTATTATTTTTGTTTATGTATATTTTAAAATATTTGTTTTGATCGTTACACACTTTGATATGACATTTTATTTTTGAACTGAATCATTTTAAGAATTAATTTAATTGCAAGCTTTATTGAATTTCAAACGGGGTTGTAATCACTTTTAAAATATGTTAACTTCCGTTTGAATGATAAAAAACGTCACTTGTCACCCAATAACCAATCAATAACAACTTGTCATTAAATAACGAATCTTCGATATATCTGCATTTTATCGTGTAAATCTGTTCATATCATTACTAAGATCTGACAAGGTGCAAACAATATTGACAACAGTAAGACTGCCTAAAAGGGTAGTACCAATGAGATTGAATATTTCGAAAACCTGCAAATAGTAAAGCACATGCATACATGTATAAACAGTAAAAAATAACCTCCATTGAATCATATTCGAATAATTTCAAATATTTTGGTGAAAATAATAAAAGTTGGCACGTTTTAGTACTCTGAAATGTATTCGAAATATTAAAGATACTGTGAAAGTCTAATTTTTATACATTGACATGCCTAATTACATATTCAATGCCCAAATGAAATAATTTTATATTGAATATTGAATTAGAATATCACAATAAATATGAAAGAAAAGCCCGGATACTAATCAGGAAGGTTTTAAATACCTTTAAATTGAATGGCAAAGTATTTAAGATGCACGCAGCAATAAAACAATCATACAAGATGAACAGTTTCGTTTTTTTTTAGTTTAACTGAAAAGGAAAAGGAACGATGCATACAACAAGATGTCTTTCATTCCACAATCAAAACTTGAGCCGAAGGAAGACTCTAAACATTGCTTGATCAATCTGACAGTCAACAAGACTTGTGATTAATACGTTGATAAAAAAAAGAAAGGTATTGTCTTATAATGTTATTTTTGAAGATAATGATTCCATCACAACAGCAGTCGATTATGTATTGATACTAGAGGAGAAACAAACTGATAAATGTCAATACAAAATGTATTGATTTAAAAATATCTCCTTTCATCGACCTTTATGTTAAATGACCATCTAAAAAACTCAGATTTAGAGTTTTGTGTCGTTTTACTATCACTGGGTTGGCCGGGCCTCTTTGGATTATTAATCCCAGTTAGAGGGCATGAAACCCAGTTATCCAGTACTTCGGAGTGGGCATGAAAACAAATACCCCGAAACTTACGATACCTTAAGATAAAAACACGGAGAGGGAATACGAACCTGTATCCTCGTGTAGACATTGCAGCATGACATGACACCCGCCTGAGAATATAACAAGGAGACGTAGTATACTGACATTCGTGTCAACAGATACAGTCATGATTAACTAGATGGACATATTCACATATACTCATCTATGGAGGGAAACCGGTTGAGGTACGGACCTGCCAGTTACAGTTTTTGGATTGGACCATCTAAGGACCATTGTGGCTAAGTTTAGTTTTAATTTGACTAGTAAGTTTCTGAGAAGATCTTTGAATGCATTTTCCATAGGGTCCAATCAAGGACGTATAATGATATTATAAGTCCTTGGTCCAATGTTAAAACTATGTTCCCCACTGGCAGCCATCTTGGATGAGGTACAGACCTGCCGAATACCTTTTTTGGAAGGGACCATCTAAGGACCATTGTGGCTTAGTTTAGTTTTAACTGGACTAGTTAGGGAGAAATGACATGCCCAAAGTTAATTGTTACCAGGAATAAATCACGTCCGATAACATAGATGAAACGACACATGCTAGATCTAGTCAAAAGTAAACCAGTGCCAGTCGCAAGTGGCGAGACTGTTACTCGTGGTGTCGATCATAGAATTAGAACGGATTACTACTACCAGAGACATAAGTTAATTATATTAGTCCCAGGTCTCTGCTACTACTAAGGGATGTTCTGCGCCATGAATTATTAAAAAAATGCAAAGCTACGGAATAATAGGATGATTGTGAAATTGAATAAGTGATTATCCAGCGAATCTGCAACGCCAATGTATATTCAGGCATCTGACTTTAGACCACTCCTATTCTATTCACATAAATAACGTATCAGAATGCGCAAAACCCGAACTCGAGACTTTTTTGGGGGGATGACTGCCCCTTATCAAAAAGGAATTACAATTACAAGGACACCTGAATGGGGCATGAAATTAAAGGCAAAGAAAATCTACACAACGAGCATCAAACAGAAAACAAGTTATTTTTTATGAATGAAAACAACATGCATTGTATATATGAACAAGTCGAAACAAATTCATATTTTCAGCTTGACATCCCATTGACCTCAAATGAACTAGCCGTGTCAACAAAATAACAAATAAAGCAAGTTGTATATTGAAATTGCAGAATCTACTACAACCTCCAAAAGTGCAGAAAACTGAGGAGCCTAACAAATTAAAGTAAAAGAAATGCAACACAACACGAAGGATTGAAAACAGAAAACAAAGTTAGGCCTGAAAACGGGAGAAACTCTTTTTTAACGGATCATCATAGATTGGAACCATATGGAAGCGAATCTTAGCGAATGCAAAGACAGCCGAGGGCTTCAATGGTGTCCCAAGCAGATGGACTAACAAACTGCTCTTGCATCTATAACCGCTTTACGTTCCTGATATGTTACTGTACAGTTGCAAATTAACGATATTGAAATCGTCACATTTGTCATAAACTTAGATTATGCAATGTTGATCTATGTTCCTTGCTGACGACCATCTTTTACATTTTTAAAAATAGTAATGGTGGATTACATGATACCCTGCCACGTTTCACAAAATTTCGAGTATCAAGGGGCATAACTCCAGAACCCCTTGGACCTCTGAACCCATATTCGAACTCGACCTGAGTTTTGTGGTGAACAAGCTACATACCAAGTTTGAAGACTGTATGTTATTCCGTTCAAAAGTTATCAGTCGGAAACCTTCGGGGGACGGACAGACGGACGGACAGTCGGACACACGACTGAGGGTATCACATAATACCACGCCACTACGTGTGGCGGGGTATAAAAATCAAAGGACTATTGTGATATACTAGTACTTTGGTTCCAACTTGACTTGTGGACCTTTGAATGCTTTTCCATTGGGTTCATTGATGAACCCGTAGGACAGCTACTAAGTTAGGACCATTTGGGGAAGAATGTGCCAGATTGGTTATAAATGACAAGGTATATTCAGAGGATAGGATTTTTGAATAGTTTCCCCATAGGGCCTAATGTCTAACTTTGTTTTTCTCTGGCAGTCAGTTTGGAGGTATGATCATGTCCAATACCTTTTCTGAATGAAGCCACATTAGTGGCGGATCCAAACTTTCTGATAAAAGGGGGG
>MJUU01048271.1:67141-80749 GCA_002080025.1 Modiolus philippinarum | reverse complement strand
AAAAGAAAAATGAAGATACACACACACAAAGATGAACAACACGGACCCAATAAAAAACCATGGGAGAGATCAGGTGCACCGGTAGAGTAAGCATCTTCTGGTTCTTATAAGACACCCGCCGTGTTGAACATGTCAAATCCGGTAGTAAAGTCAAATCCGGTAGAGGAAACAACAATTAAGCTTTAAAGGGAAAGATCTGTTGTCATCTGGGAAACAGATATCCCATAGCGGTCCACAAGATGGTGATGTCGACCGTAAAACTTCTGGAGGGATGACTTCAAGTTTTGGGTAGCATACCCTTGTTGAAGTAGCCTATTTGTGAGCAATCGGGCTCTATCAAGGAAGTCACTGTATCGAACACAGGCTCTTGAATAGCGAATGAGCTGGGAGATGTAAACTCCATATGCCGGCTGTAAAGGATGTTGCTACAAAGAAAAGGGAAATTTACTATTGGAAAGGTGAAGTCATCGCGTTTGTCGTATAGTATAGTTTGAAGTCTACCTCTGTTGTCAATTTCGAGATGAAGGTCAAGGAACGAGGCTGATTTAGAAGTGTCTGTGGTATCCTTAATTTCGAGCTCTTTTGGATAGATCAGATGAAGAAAATCACCAAAGCTTGGGTTGTTTAGTGACAAAATATCATCTATATAACGGAAGCTAAAACTGAAGGATTGAGCCAGTTTTTTATCTTTATTTTGAAGAAGCCCTTCAATGAATTCAGCCTCATAAGAGCGAAGAAACAGATCGGCTAGGAGAGGCGCACAGTTTGTGCCCATAGGAATTCCGATAGTCTGTTGAAAAACAAGTCCTCCAAACTGGACAAATATATTGTCGATCAGAAACTCTAACATTTTCACTTCTACCTCTGTATATTTTTTCTCTGATTCGGAGTCATTTTTCACAAAGTAGGCTTGTTCTCTACCTACAACAATGTACCTATATCTTCGCTCACCGTTCTTACGTGAGAAACATCTATGAATTAAACTTTTCAGTCGAGATTTTAGTTGTTCATGAGGAATAGTAGTGTAAAGTGTGGAGAAATCGAAAGTTTTAATGCTGTTACAGTGTGATAATGATCTAGAGTTTAAGATGTCAAGTAGATCTTTGGAGTTTTTCAAAATCCACATTTCATTTACACCGCTTCTTGAAAAGCAAGTATCACAGTATTTTTGAAGGCCCTCTAAGATGGAGGTTAGCAATTTAGATATAGGTTTTGTAGAGCATTTGGCAGATCCAGCGATGTATCGTTCTTTGTATGGGCATTTATGTAACTTAGGTACCTTGGTGGAAATTTCTGTAACATCTCCTCCTTTGACAGAGTAGTAGCTGCGTAAGTTGGATTGCCGTTGGGATTATCAATGCCTAGTTCTTTCTTTAAACAGTTTATATAAAACAGCGAAAAATCTGGAAAAACAAAATTAAAGAAAAAAAAAATGCATGGTGCACCAGTTGGACTAACTCACTGCTCTTTCAAGTGCCTCTATAACCGCTGAGGGTCCTCATGGGGGTCCTAGGAATCAAATAATCATTAAATTTTTGCCTTGGTAATAAAATAATCATTAAATTTTTACCTTGGTATTCAATAAATTTTTGGCTTAGTAATCAAAAAGTATATAAAAATGCAAGCTTATAATCAAATAATCATTACATAAATGCTCTCGTAATCAAATAATCATTAAAAATACCCTGATAATCAGGTAATCAAGAAACCCATGACGAGCCTCACCGCTTGTAACCCTACAGATACAAATACTAATAAAGAATGGGAAACGAACGACATTGAAATCGTCATGTTTGTCATCAGCTTAGTTTCAATGCAATGTTGATCTTTGTTCCTTTTTAGCTCACCTGGCCAAAGGCCATGTGAGCTTTTGCCATCACTCGGCGTCCGTCGTTCGTCCGTCGCCCGTCCGTCCATTAACTTTTAATCAAAGATCTTCTCCTCTGAAACTACTGGGCCAATACTAACCAAACTTGGCCTGAATCATCACCAGGGTATGCTCTTTCAAGTTTGTGATTTTTATGACCGTAGACCAAACAACATTGCTGCTGTTACTAAAAATAGAACATAGGAGTAAATTGCCGTTTTTTGCAAATTACTCGAAAACAATTACAAATATCAAAATTCTGACATGGTGTAAAAATGATCAGCATGATGAGATCTACCTGCCCTGCAATTTTGAAGAATATCCGTTCACCCGTCTTGGAGTTTTTGCCCCTTTCCGTAAAAATTTCAGTTTTTCATTACTTTTAGTTATATATATTGAAAATGGTAGAAGATAGAAGTAAAGTTTATATAACAAAAATGGTCAGCATAGTAAGATCTACATGTCCTGCAATTTTGAAGAAAATCTGACAACCAACATAGGAGTTATTGCCACTTTTTCTTTGAATTTTCACAATTTTATAACGTTTTTACTTTCATTTCAAAAGCTGTTTGAGAAAAAGGTTAAATGTGAGTTGCAAAGGTGTTGAGGTTTTCCAGAACTACAATTTCTACATATGTCCAGCAGGTTCGCATCTCATCCAAGATGGCCTCCAGCAAGGAAGATAGTTTAACATAGGTCCCTATGGGAAATGTATTCAAAGATCTCCTCTGAAATCCCTGAGCCAATGGGGACCAAATTTTGTCACAGTAGTCTTTGGATGGTCCCCCTTTAAAGTTTGTGATTTTTATGTTCATACTTCATCCAAGATGGTTGCCAGTACGGGACATAGTTTAACATAGGACCCTATGGGAAATGTATTCAAAGATCTTCTTCTCTGAAACTACCAAGTCAAACTTAACAAAACTTGGTCACAATAGCCCTTGGGTGGTCCCCTTCAAAGTTTGTGATTTTTACGTTCGTACCTCATCCAAGATGGCTGCCAGCATGGAGCACATAGGGACCCTATGAGAAATGCATTCAAGTCTTCTCCTCTGAACCCACTGAGCCAATTGGAACCAAACTTGGTTACAATAGTCTTTAGATGTTTCCCTTCAAAGTTTGTGATTTTTATGTTCATACCTCATGTAAGATGGCCGCCAGCAGGGAACATAGTTTAACATAGGGACTCTATGGGCAATGCATTCAAATGTCTTCTCCTCGGAACCTACTGAGCCAATTGGAACCAAACTTGGTTACAATTGTCTTTTGGTGATCCCTTCCAAAGTTTGTGATTTTTAGTGTGTACCTCATCCAAGAATGAAAATGTAACATCTGGTGAACTGATTTATAGTATGAATGGGTGGTCTATTGGTGACAATGAATAAAACCAGTCACCAGGTGAGCGATACAGGCTCATGTGAGCCTCTAGTTTATGGCATGCCGTTTTCATATTTATTCAATTTCAAGATATCTTATTTGATATATAAGATATCTTTTTTAGTATATAAGATATCTAATTTAATATATCAGATATCTTATTTAAATTGAAGTTAATAAGATATCTTATTTAATTTATAAGATTTATTAGTTTATTAGTATTAGTTTCTAAGATATCTTTAAATAGATTATTTAAAAGATATCTTAATTATTTTATAGGATATCTTATTTAGTTTATAAGATATCTTTTTAACTAAATAAGATATCGGCTTTATTATTAGATGAGATATCTTATATATTTAATAAGATATCTTATTTAATATATCAGATATCTTATTTAATAATTAAGATATCTCAATTAGTTTATAAGATATCTCATTTAGTCTATAATATATCTTATTCAACTTAACAAGATATCTTGAAAGTGGAATAAACATAAAAACGGCATGCCATACTTTTTACATTTCTAGAAAATAAAAGAATAGTGTGATTTGCTGTTCCAACTTGGCTTGTGGATCTTTGAAAGCGTTTCCATAGGTTTCAATATTTCCAAAATGAGTTGAGAACCTGTAGGATATCTGAAGAGGGTGATCTGAGGACAAATACCGATAAGAACCCGTAGGACACCTAAAGAGGATAATCTGAGAACGAAAACCTACTTGAAGAGGACCATCTGAGAACGAATGTGCCTTAGATAGGTTATAAATGACCAACTATATTCAGAGGATAGGATTTTTGAATAGTTTCCCCATAGGACCTAATGTCTGTTTTCTCTGGCAGTCAGTGTGGAGGTGTGATCATGTCCAGTACCTTTTCTGAATGGAACCGCATGAAGATCATTGTGTCTAAGTATGTTTATTACAGACTATTCAGTCTAAGTATGGATATACCTGATAATGTATTCTAAGAAGAGGACAACTTTGAATATTTCTTTACATAGTATTCCTAGCTGTTAAACTATGTTCCCTGCTGGACACCATTTTGTATCAGGTGCTGACCTACTGCATATTTTGAAAGGGAGATCAGTCAAGGACTACTTTGACCAATTCTGGTTCGCATTACCTTCTAGTTTCAGAGATCTGTGGATGTATTTCTTTTTTGCAAAATTTTTGAAGGTTCAATCTAAAATGTTTTTCCTGTTGCTGGCCATCTTTGTTATGATGAAACCCTATTATTTAAGAGGGGTTCATCCACTGACCATTGTGACTAAGAATACAAAACTGAAAAAAAAACCACATTTTTATTTTTCGAATCAATCAGACTATTGTGACCAAGTTGGTTCCAAATGGTAGCTGTCCAAAGGAGATCTATCCCAAAAGATCAAATATTATATATATATATATATATATATATATATATATGCTAAGTTGGGTGATATGTAAACCTGCTAAACACAATGCTGAGGCTCCTCACGGGGGGTCCTATGAATCAAATAATCATTAAATTTTTGCCTTGGTAATCAAATAATCATCAAATTTTTACTTTAGAAATCAATAAATTTTTGGCTTAGTAACAAAAAAATATATAAAAATGCAAGCTAATACTAGTAATCAAATAATCATTAAATAAATGCTCTCGTAATCAAATAATCATTAAAAAATACCCTGATAATCAGGTAGTCAAGAAACCCATGACAGGCCTCAATTCTTTATTAGGAAGCAACTTTGGTTACCCAGAGGTCAGAAGTGAAGATCATTCAATGAAAAAATTACAATGGATGGACACCAGATAGGCAGTAAAATGTTGACATTTTCGTGATGGTGACAATATTTTATAATATGCTATTAGACAGCATAAGGTAGATATATTATGTGTCATTGACATTTTTTTTATTTGATATGAACATGATGAGAATCTTTTGTGACCTGTAAAGTTTGGTTTAATTTAATGACAGAGGAGATTATCAAAATGTGTAACAGCTAACAGATGATGGATGTTGGACTGTTCAAACTGATCCCATAGATCATGTGACCTTTTAGAGTGGCACTTATACAGACTTAAACTAGAAGTGGTGCCATCAGAAATGATGGCCATCCCCGCACTTCCCTGTTTGACTCAGAAAACAGAGTTCAATTGACAAGCTCACATATGTGTCAAAATTGACATCTTGTGCCTCTTGTTTGTACCAAGACCACTATCAAAAATCCGAAAGCTTATTGCACATCTGCAGACTACATGCTACAATTCTATTACAAAATTAAATCTAGAAATCCGAAAATGTAGGAGGAGTTCCCCTGACAAGCTCACATGTGTCAAGAATGACATCATGGGGCCTCTTGTTTGCACCAAGACCAATATCAAAAATCCGACAGCATCTGCAGACTATATGCAACAATTCTATAACAAAATTAAATCCATAAATTCAAAAAAGGGCTACGCCAAGCACAGCATATGTCAACCACTCAATTTTGAACAAGCTGTAAAATAAAGTGAATGTGCACACAGTAAAGAGCTTGACACAGTAACTAAATGGACACAATAAGGAGATTGACACAGTAATTAGCTGGATACAAACTAGGGAACATATAAAATAGCCCTTTTGATCCCTGAAAGCTCAGAAACTTTCAGAGATATGCTAGATCTGTTGACATACTACTGATAGCTTATATCAAAAGGAATAAAAAAACCATCAAAATCCGATGAGAAATAAAGATTTTGCATATTTCCAAAAATTGCCATTTTGGCCCCTTTGACCCCTTAAAGCTCGGAAACGGTAAGAGATACGAAAATTCTGTTGGCATACTACTGAAAGCTTAAGATAAGAGGAATGTAAAGAAAAAAATCCCATCATAATTCGATGAAAAATAAAAATCTTACGTAATCTGCACATTTGCAATTTTGGCCCTATTTGGTCCCTCATAGCTCCGAAACAAAACAAGTTATTCAAAATCTAATAGTTAAGCGCCATGTTTATTTTACATAAGGTATCCATCGGAAAAACTGCATCAAAATTGCATGGACAAATTTTTTTTTTAGAAATGAAATTTTTGTGACTCCCCCTTTTGGGCCCCATTTATCTCGTGAACGGTAATTGCGATGTGAAATCCGTTGACATACTACTGATTGGAAATTTCCTCAGGAAAACACTGAAAGAAACCCCATCAAAATCCGATGAATAATAAAGATTCTACAGTCAAATGTGTGAAAAGATCAAATGTAACCCTCTTTGGCCCCTATTTTAAAAACGAGTGGGGCCACAATGACCAAACCCATGCCAAGCCTTCCTTTTGTGCCAAGGAACATTGTGTTAAAATTTCATAGGGATTGATCAACTGGAACTAAAGTTATTGACCAAAAACAAAATTGGTCTACAGACGACAACGACGACAGCACCATACCATTATACGGCCGCAAAAATTTTTGCGGCCGTATAAAAATTAAACTACAGGTACTGCTGAACGCAGGAGGGACCCACAATAGGCAGTCACTTCCTTTGTACCAAATTATCAACATTTGTGTATGAAAATATTTTAAAATAAAAAGTTAAAAAGTATTGACAAACAAGAAGTAGTGGCATGGCATCATCATGAAGCTTTAGACTAAATATCATACCATTCCCAGTTGTAGAAGCCCAGAAAAATTTGACGAAAAAAATTCATCCATAGAGTGGTATAATAACTAAAGGCTCAGAGACTGAGCCTGTATCGCTCACCTGACAAAATGCTTCTATGCCATGCATGACCAAAAAAGATGTTTTTTACCAATGAGGTCAAATGTTAAGCTATGTTCTCCATTGGCACAAGTGTTTTTAGTCTGATCCTATTGAAATGAGTAATCTTTGCAAAGGACCTTCAATACACCATTCCATAACAGTTTATTTAGATTTGCTTGAATAGTTTCAGAAAGATAATGAAAAGTATATAGTTTTCACATACCGCCCTACGATGTTCAACTATGTTCTGCACTGGAGGCCATATTTTTTGTTGGATCGAAATGAAATGAGCAAATTTTGTAAAGTACCTCCCGTACATCATTCCTGTAAATTTGGTTGAATTTGCTTCAGCAGTTTCAGAGGAAAAGATGAAAATGTGAATTTTCTCATAGGGTCCAATGTTAAACCTAAGTTCCGCACTGGCGGGCATGTTTTTTGTCAGATTGAAATAAAATTTGCAATTTTTGTAAAGGACCTCTGGTACATCATTCCTGTAAAGTTTGGTTGGATGTGCTTCAGTCCATGAAAATGTGATTTTCCAATAGGGTCTAATGTTAAGCCATGTTCCGTGCTGGAGGCCATGTTTTTTGTCAGATCAAAAGGAAATGAGCAATCTTTGTTAATTCCTATAAAGTTTGGTTGAATTTGCTTCAGTGGTTTCAGATCGAGAAGATGAAAATGTGATTTTTCCCATAGGGTCCAATGTTAAACCATCGGTTCCGTGCTGGCAGCCATGTTTTTTTCGGATTGGAACGAAATGAGCAATCCTTGTTAAGGACCTCTTCAATACATCATTCCTATTTTTAGTTTGCTTGAATTTGCTTTGAAAAGTGGTTTCAGAGCAGAAGATGATAATGAGATTTTCCCATAGGGTCCAATGTTAAACAATTGTTCCGTGCTGGCAGCCATGTTTTTTGTCAGATCGGAACAAAATGAGCAATCATTGTTAAGGACCTTTAGTACATCATTCCTGTAAAGTTTGGTTGAATTTGCTTCAGTGGTGCAGAGCAGCTAGAAGATGAAAATGTGATTTTCCCATAGGGTCCAATGTTAAACCTAAGTTCCGTGCTCAGGCGGCCATGTGTTTTGTCAGATCGAAAGGAAATGAGCAAATTTTGTAAAGGACCTTCCATACATCATTTCTGTAAAGTTTGGTTGAATTTGCTTCAGCCGTTTCAGAGCAGATGAAAATGTGATTTTTCCCATAGGGTCCAATGTTAAACCATGTTCCGTGCTGGCAGCAATGTTTTTTGTCGGATTGGAACGAAATGAGCAATCATTTTTAAGGATCTTCCATACAATTCATTCCTGTAAAACGAAATGAGCAATCATTGTTGAGGACCTTTAGGACATCATTCCTGTAAAGTTTGGTTGAATTTGCTTCAGTGATTTCAGAGCAGAAGATGAAAATGTGATTTTTCCCCATAGGGTCCAATGTTAAACCCAAGTTCTGCGCTGGCGGCCATGTTTTGCGTCAGATCAGAAGGAAATGAGCAATCATTGTTAAGGACCTTTAGTACATCATTCCTGTAAAGTT
Source organism: Modiolus philippinarum (assembly GCA_002080025.1). Lineage (NCBI taxonomy): Eukaryota > Metazoa > Mollusca > Bivalvia > Mytilida > Modiolidae > Modiolus > Modiolus philippinarum. The sequence continues at coordinate 72,256 of MJUU01048271.1, read as the reverse complement.
TGGTTGAATTTGCTTCAGTGGTTTCAGAGCAGAAGATGAAAATGTGATTTTTCCCATAGGGTCCAATGTTAAACCTAAGTTCCGCGCTGGCGGCCATGTTTTTTGTTGCATCGGAATGAAATGAGCAATCTTTGTAAAGGACCTTCCATACATCATTCCTTTTAAGTTTGGTTGAATTTGCTTCTGTAGTTTCAGAGGAGAAGATGAAAATGTGAAAAGTTTAACGGACGGACGGACAGACGGACGACGGACTCCAAGTGATGGCAATAGCTCACACTGACCCTTTGGGTCAGGTGAGCTAAAAAGTTAAAGTATCAGCAAACGGGAAGTAGTGGGTACAGCAAACCTGAAAATTGCTTACACAGTACAACTCATCATCATAAAGCTTCAGACCAAATATGAAATCATTCCCACCTGTAGAAGCCCAGAACTTTGACGAAAATTTTTCATCCATAGAGACTGGTTTAATAAAAAGTTAAAGTATCGGCAAACAGGAAGTAGTGGCACGGCAAACCTGAAAATTGCTTACAATTGGTACAACTCATCATCATGAAGCTTCAGACCAAATATGAAATCATTCCCACCTGTCGAAAAATTTTCATCCATTGAGTGGACTATAATAAAAAGTTAAAAGTATCGGCAAACAGGAAGTAGTGGCACGGCAAACCTAACAAGAGTTGTCAGAAGACAACATAGCTCGCCGGGGATTACAGTAACCGCAATGCACATTTAATTTGAAGGTTATACATTTTCGTGATAAATACTTATATATAAGAAAGCCACCTCTCTATCACTAAAAGACTAACTTCTATAAACAGGGCAATGTCAAGGTCAAAATTTCTACAAATATGGTACTAACAGAAAGCTCTCACCATAGGGAAGTCATGAACAAAATATAAACACCCTATAACTAAACAACTAACTTCTAGAGCAAGATTGAAATTTTTGAAAAAATTGCCCTAAGGACAAAGTCAAGGTCAAAATGTCTAAAAATATGGTGCCATCAGAAAGCTATCATCATAACGAAGGAAGTCATATGTTGAAATTGAACACCTTACCACTAAATTTCAATGTTCTAGAAACAGTTATATTTTTTTTTAAATTGCCCTCAGGGCAAGCCTAGGTCAAGGTCATAATGTCTACAAATATGGCATCATTAGAAAGCTCTCATCACAAGAAAGCCACATACTAAATATGAACACGCTACCACTAAACAACCAAATTCTATAAGCAAGGTTAATGTTTTTTCAAAAATTGCCCTCAAGGAAAGGTCAAGGTCAAAATGTCTACAAATATGGTGCCATCAGAAAGCTCTCAACATAAAGAAGTCACATATCAAATATGAACACCATACCACTAAAAGCCTACCTTCTAGAGGCAAGGTTAAAGTTTCAAAAATTGCCTTCAGGGAAAGGTCAAGGTCAAAATGTCCAAAAGACATGGTACCAAAAGAAAGCTCTCATTGCAAGGAAGCCACATACTACAGGGGTATGACAATTGCTCTCCGGACATTCATCCCGGCGAGCTAACAATTGCTTACATGGTACAACTCATTATCATAATTAATAAAGATTCAGAAATATATGAAATCATTCCCATATGTAGGAGCCCAGAAAACTTTGACTAAAAATTTTCATCCATGGAGGGGTACAATAAAAAGTTAAAGTATCGGCAAACAGGAAGTAGTGGCACGGCAAACCTGAAAATTACTTACACGGTACAACTCATCATCATAAAGCTTCAGGCCAAATATGAAATCATTCCCACCTGTAAGCCCAGAAGACTGCGACAAAAAAAAAAATTGTTGACTGACAGAAGGACGGACAAAGTGAAAAGTATAGGGCACCCGCATCTCGATGCGGGGGCCCTAATAAAACATGTTGGGATTGGAATGCAGATATATTTTTAAAGGACTGTCCAGACAGCATTAAGGAATCATTCAATCATGAGTTAATCAAGATTTTAATAAACTGTCGACACATGATGTCTTGCCCACCAAAATACCTTGCTTAAATTCACACATTAAAATATAATAAAAATCTAAGCCGCACAGTGTGTAAACTACCTGCTTTTTTTTTGGGGGGGGGGGGGGCAATAAATTTGCTATTGCTCATTCATGCATAACTGAGAGGTCAGGACCACATTCTGGGTAAAGAATAAGTATATACTCCCATCATTATGTCGAACATTCAATTGACGAAACAGGAGTAGGATGCAGAATCGACTTTTCAAGCCGGAATATTCCTCTATTGGCCTTTTTATTGTGATGCAATAATAAATTGACATACGCTTTCCTGTGAATGAGCTCCCCTTTCACATCAATATTGTCTAATTTCGTTTACTACGGTATATAAAATATCTCTCTTAATCAAATGGTGACATATTGATTTTTTTAGCTCGACATAATGCTTAAGAGTATATAATCTCTGAAATATCAAAAAATTAAATTAAAAATCTATCCAATATTTATTTCATATGAATAAAATGAACAGCAAGTTCTCACAGTTCCCTACATATTTTTTGTAAATATTGATGAAAAATAATATGGCCTGATTTTCAATGCCTGATATCAGAAAAAGATGATCGTTGACATATCATTTTTGATTAATTTTTTTACATATAAGCTAAGGCCTACAAAATATTTTAAAATACTGTCTGATATTTTTATAAGGCTCGAACTACCTTAATAACTAGAGGCTCAGATACTAAGCCTGTATCACCCACCTGACAAACATGCTTATAAGCCATGCCTATATGCTGATGACCAAAAATGTTTTTCCTATAGGTCTAATGTTAAGCTATGTTCTCTACGGACATCCATGTTTTTGTCAGATTCAATTGAAATAAGTATTCTTTGTTGAGATCTTTCCATACATTACTCCAATACAGTTACGTTAATTAAATTTCCTTTAATGGTTTCAGAGTAGATGATGAAAATGAAGATTTTCCCATAGGATTATTTGTTCAACAATGACCAACATGTTTTTTTTTATCAGATCAAAACAAAATAAGCAATCTTAGTTGTGGATCTTCAATACATCATTCCTGTAAAGTTTGTTTGAATTTGCTTCATTGGTTTCAGATGAAAATGTGATTTTCCCATAGGGTCCAATGTTAAAACTATGTTCTGCGCTGGCGCCCATCTTTTTATCGGTTTGGAACGAAATGGGCACTTTTTGTTAAGGACCTTCCATACATCATTCCAGTTAAGTTTTGTTGAATTTGCTTCAGTGGTGTAAGAGGAGATGAAAATGTGATTTTTCCCAAAGGGTCCAATGATAAACCTAAGTTCTGCGCTGTTTTTTAATAGGATTGGAACTAAATGAGCAATCTTTGTAAAGGACCTTTAGTGCATCATTCCTGTAAAGTTTGGTTGAATTTGCTTCATGCAGTGGTTTCAGAGGAAAAGATGAAAATGTGATTTTCCCATAGGATCCAATGTTGAACTATGTTCCGTGCTGGCGGCCTTGTTTTTTATAGGATCTAAAAGGACCTTTAGTACATCATTCCTGTAAAGTTTGGTAGAATTTCTTCAGCAGTTTCAGAGCAGAAGATGAAAATGTGATTTATTCCATATGGTCCAATGATAAACCTAAGTTCCGCGCTGGATGACATGCATGTTTTTTATCGGATCGGAATGAAATGAGTTATCTTTAATTTGTAAAGGACCTCCCATACATCATTCCTGTAAAGTTTGGTTAAATTTGCTTCAGTGGTTTCAGAGGAGAAAATGAAAATGTGAAAAGTCAACAGAACAGACGATGGACAACATGTGATGGCAATAGCTCACTGATCCATTAGGGTCAGGTGAGCTAAAAAAGATAACAGAAAACATATAAAATGGCTGAAAATTAGAATTACATACAACAATCCATGGAGCTATAAAGAAACACAAATAAAAGACAAGACAAATGTAAACAATGATATGTACGCACAACAGTCAGATTTGGCCCCAGGGTGGGGTTGGGGTAACTTCTATTATTTTGGCATATGGGGAAGAGCCGAAAAAATCTGGTAGTTTTTTGCATGAAATATATAAATTTGGGTGTTTTAAACATATTGTATATAATTTGCATATATAAATAAAAAATAATTTATATGAATTTGGGTATTAAAAAAAACAAAAATAATTTAAAAGAAAATGTGTCCATGGGAGATGGATGCCCCCTGCAACATGTGCAATAAGTTTTTGGATTTTATATATTGTCTTGTCTTAGTAAGAAGGGTTTTACTTTCATCTTGTAGAATTGTCTCATCTAGTCTGTGGATTATGACTTAATAAACTGCTGCGCCAAGAGCGCATGATATGCCCATCCACTGTCTACTCGAACTTTATGGCATTGTTGGACCACAACAAAATTTTGATTGAAAAAAATCAAACAGAATATGTGCCTTAACAAGATATAATATCAAATTAATATGTTTTCAAAAAATATTTAATCACAGGGCCATAACTGTTCACAAAATTCATTAAACAGGAACCAAATTTAAACTTAATCCATAATTTATACACATACAATCATAAACTAATATCAAATCAACATATTCACGCATTGTAAAGAAAAGGTGTAGAAACTGATGTTTTTCAAAAATTTCACTAAGTCCAAGGGTCATAACTCTGTACAAAATCAACCAACCAAAACCAAATTAGAACTTGAACTGTATCTCACCAGTAGATATACTCATATACAAATACCAAATCAATATGTCAAGGGGTTACAGAAAAAACTCCGGACACCTATATTTTTCAAAATTTCACTAAGTCCAAGGGCCATAACTCTGTACAAAATCAACTGACTGGAACCAAATTCGAACTTGATCTGTATCTCACCTACATATAGTCATACACCAAATATGTAATCAATATGTCTAGCAATTAGAAAAAAAAATCCGGAAACCTATATTTTTCAAAATTTCACTAAGTCTAAGGGCCATAACTCTATACAAAATTAACCGACCAAAACCAAATTCGAACTTGATCTGTATCTCGCCTAGATATACTCATATACCAAATATCAAATCAATATTTCAAGCGGTTACAGAAAAAAACTCCGGAAACCTATATTTTTCAAAATTTCACTAAGTCCAAGGGCCATAACTCTGTACAAAATCAAC
>MJUU01048271.1:39602-65905 GCA_002080025.1 Modiolus philippinarum | reverse complement strand
TTGAATGTAAAAATTTAACAAAGTCACTGAACCATGAAATTGAGGTCAAAGAAACATGACAGGTGTCAGACTGGTGTGTACCCATATAGATCTCCCTACAAACAAATTATGATGGGTCTAGGTGTAACAGTTACTGAGAAAAGGACTTGAATGTGAAACTATGTCGCAGATTTTCTAAGTTTACTGAACCATGCAATTGAGGTCAAGGCAACACGACAGGTGTCAGACTGCCATGTACCCATATAGATCTCACTATAGACCATATATGACAAGTCTAGGTATTATACTTCCTGAGAAAAGGACTTGAATGTGAAACTATGTCGCAATGTTTATGTGCTTATTGAACCATGAAAACAAGGTCAAGGTCATCTAAAATATATGCTGCAGGAAAGGTCATCACTTGGTGGTGCTGTGGACCAAAGATGATGTTTGTATGTATTACCCTTGAAAAGTTATGAAGGTTTTAGAAAAAAGTTTACGCCGCCGCCGCCGTCGCCGGATTGCTATACCTATGTCTCGCCTTCAGCGACTTTCGTCGCAGGCGAGACAAAAAAGAATTAAATTACTGAAAATAATTGAATAGCAGAACTGGCATCCACAAACTTAATTTTGCAAAATTATAAGTCAACTAAAGGCTCAGAGACTGAGCCTGTATCGCTCACCTGACAAAATGCTTCTTTGCCAAGCATGATCATGACTAAGAAAGATTTATTTTAATGACGTGAAGCTATATGTTCTCCATTGGCACAAGTGTTTTTTTCTGATCCTATTGAAATGAGTAAACTTTGCAAAGGACCTTCAATAGACCATTCCGATACAGTTTACTTAAATTAACGTGAATAGGTTCAGTGAAGAGAATGAAAAGTATGGTTTTCACATACCGGGCCACGATGTTCAACTATATTCTGCACTGGAGGCCATGTTTTATGTCAGATCAAAATGAAATGAGCAAATTTTGTTAAGTATTTTCCCTAAATCATTCCTGTAAAGTTTGGTTGAATTTACTGGAGAAGATTAAAATGTGACTTTTCCCATCTGCGTCCAATGTTAAATTTAAGTTCTGTGCTGGCAACCATGTTTTTTGTCTGATTGAAATAAAATTATCAAATTTTGTAAAGTACCTTCCATACATTATTCCTGTAAAGTTTGATTGAATTTGCTTCAGTGATTTCAGAGAAGAAGATGTGATTTTTCTCATAGGGTCCAATGTTGAACCTAAGTCCCATGCTGGCAGCCATGTTTTCTGTCCGATCAAATCAAAATGAGCAATCTTTGTAAAGGACCTTTAGAACATCATTCCTGTAAAGTTTGGTTGAATTTGGTTCTGTGGTTTCAGAAGAGAAGATGAAAATGTGATTTTCCCATAAGGTCCAATGTTAAACTATGTTCCATGCTGGCACTCACTCAGTCATGTTTTTTCTCTGATCGGAACAAAATGGCAATCTTTGTTAAGGACCTTTAGTGCATCATTCCTGTAAAGTTTGGTTGAATTTGCTTCACTGGTTTCAGAGGTAAAGATGAAAATGTGATTTTCCCATAGGGTCCAATGTTAAACCATGTTCCATGCAGGCAGCCATGTTTTTTGTCGGATCAGAAGGAAATGAGCAACCTTTGTTAAGGAATTCCTGTAAAGTTTGGTTGAATCTGCTTCAGCTGTTTTAGAGCAGAAGATAAAAATGTGATTTTTCCCATAGGGTCCAATGTTAAACCTAAGTTCTGTGCTGGCAGCCATGTTTTTTGTCGGATCAAAACGAAATGAGCAGTCTTTGTAAAGGACCTTCCATACATCATTTTTGTAAAGTTTGGTTGATTTTGCTCAAGTATTTTAAGAGAAGATGAAAATGTGAAAAGTTTAACGGACAGACGGACACCAAGTGATGGCAATAGCTCACACTGACCCTTTGGGTCAGGTGAGCTAAAAAGGGGCATAACTACCACAAAAATTAGACGATCAATCTGGAAAGACAATATGCACAACCAGGCATGATGGTCAATAATTTTGTGAAGTTTGATTGAAATCCGATGAAAGATGTAGGAGAATTGGCAGCCACAAACTTTGTGAGGGACAGACTTATCGACAGACTAAGACAAAAACAATGTCTCGCCCTTGAGAGGGGGAGGGGAGAAATAATTTAGCAAAATTCTATGCCAAAAAGGGGCATAACTCCAACAAAAATGGGTCAAGGACTCAAATGGCCCGGTTGCGTTTTGGTGCTTCTAGCTATAAAATGTTAATTGGTTCCCTAATGGGTTTGTGTATAGAATGTTGAAAATATTGATAAAAGATGACTAAGTAAAAAAGTCTGGAAAAATATGAAAAATTTTGGAAATAATTCCATAAAGTCAGGTGCACATCTTCAATATATATATAGAAACATTCTGTGAAGCTGATGAAAATTGTAGGAGTTGGTACCCTATGTTAAACATTTTGATAAACAAATGACTAAGTTCCAAAATCTGGAAAAATTGGAAAAAATTTCCAAAATATTTCCATAAAGTCAGGTGCACATCTTCAATATATATATATATATATAGAAACATCCTGTGAAGTTTCAAAGATGTGGGTTGAAAACTGTAGGAGGAGTTGATTTCACAAAATAGGTACCCTATGTTAAACATTTTGAAAAAAAAATGACTAAGTTCCAAAGTCCAGAAAAATTGGAAAAAATGTCCAAAATATTTCCATAAAGTCAGGTGCGATATATATAGAAACATTCTGTGAAGTTTCAAAGATGTTGGTTGAAAACTGTAGGAGGATTTGATTTCACAAAATAGGTATCCCATTTTCCCCGCCCGCCAGCCCGCCCAAAATTCACCATACTTTAACCCGGATTTTGCACTCCATGCAACCTGGCCAAAAATTGGCTGATCAATCTGACCAGACAATATGCACAAGGCATGATCGTCAACATTCCTGTAAAGTTTGGTTGAAATCAGATGGAAAATCTAGGCGAATGGGCGTCCACAAAAGTTAAGACGGACTAACAGACTGTAAGACAAAAACAATATGGTTCCTCCTTTAAAGGGCGAGACATGCATGTAATTAACATGAAGTTCCTGTACAAGTTTCATAAAATTAGAATCAGTTGTTTAGGAGAAGCAGATACCAGCTTTTGGGAAACGAAAGACGAACAGAAGGTAGAATGGATTAACATCATGAACACATCCCCTAAAGCAGGCGGGGGTGTAATAACTTTTGAAATTTTAGCACCTGTTAAATTCTTGACACTTACAATTCTGACCACTTTATTTTTCTACTGGCAACTTTACCTATTAATTTTTTTTTTGTCGGCATACATTTTCACAAATTGGATTTTGACTATAATAAATTTCAATAAGTTAAATTCTTTGAACCTCTCAAAGACCACTTTTTTCAGAATTCTACCAAGCAACCAATAAGAATTCTGTTTTGTTCAAGTTATAACATTTGCATGGCTGGATTACAAAATTTAATCTTTAATTTGATAATTTCCTAAAACTCTCCAAGAAAAGTCATTGAAAGGGGGATTTTACCTCAAAATAATTTTAAAATTCTTTTCAGTAAATATACATGTACTTTTCTTTCATTGTATTTGATTCCAACTTTGGTACATTTCCTAAACCTCAAAAGAACACTTTCTATTAATAATACTTGTCCGATGAATTCAGATGATTTTAGCTTTTGATTCCATCTTTGGTATAAATTCGTGAAAGTCTCAAAAACATTTTTGAAGTGGATAACCAAAGACAACAGTGACCGAGTTTTATTCCAATTGACTCAGTGGTTTCCGTGAAGATTTTTGAATGAGTTTTACCATGGGGTACATGGTATAAATTCCTGAAAGTCTCAAAAACATTTGTTTTGGAATTCTACCTAGAAACCAACTATGAATTCATTTTAATAAAATTGTTAATTATCAATATTTAGTTTTGAAAAATATTTACTAAAATGACACTGGCAGCCATCTTGAATTAAATGCCAATATGCCCAAGACTATTTTTGAAGTGGATAACCAAGGACAACGCAGTGACCAAGTTTTATTCCAATTGACTCAGTGGTTTCTATGAAGATTTTTGAACGAGTTTTACCATGGGGTACAATGTTATACTATGTTCCCCCTTACAGTCATCTTGACAGGGACATATGACAGACATTTTCAAAGATGAATGCCAAATTACTATTGTGATCAAGTTTAGTATTTTTGGGCCAGTTGGCCTAGTGGTGTGAGAGAAATGTTTGAATGAAAAACTAAAGACAAACGGACAGAAAGCAATTACAAACTAGATTTGCAATTGCATGTAATAGCTGATGTCGCCCCCGACAGCCAATTTGATGCTTCCAACTTGTTCGCAGCTTCAAAATCTAGATAGGAATCAATTTTCGTTGAAATCGGACAAAGTTGAAATTTGACCCATTTTAGCAGCCATCTTGGAAATAGTCTGCCATTTAGAAATTTTTTGTTGTTGCATGCCCATCTTCTTATGGTGATTCAACTTTTTGCCAAATATGAATGAATTCTGTCATGGCATGTTTGAGATTTCATTTTTTTAGCTGAAATCAGACGAAGTTGAAACATCAACGTAACTTGGCAGCCATCTTGGAAATGTCAGCCATTTTGAATTTTTTTGTTGTTGCATGCACATCTCCTTGAGGTGATCCAACTTTGTACCAAATATGAACAACTTCTGTCAATGCATCTGAGAAAACGCATGGAGAAAAATAGGTGGAAGAAAGAAACAATTGTGGAATAATAATAATTACAAAGAAACTGACCAAAACAATATGTCTTCCCCACTACGTCTGTGGCGACATAATTACAAGTACAGGCTAAAGCCTGATGATCTTATGAAGGAGTAAACATTCAACCGACTTTGGTTCCTGGTCCCCCAGACTAGGAAGGCCTCTTCTTTACCTCCTATATGTCTGTATTATCTGCTCAAAGGCAGGGGTATCATCGGGCACCACCCAACTCCTTGTGGCCAGGTTTAAGTCGGTTGTTTTAGAACTAATCTGTTCTAAAACAATTTCAATTGCACTCCAAGCAGAAGAGTAGAGTATCAGTGCAACAGAAATCTGGACCATTCCAGCAGTTAAGTGGTTCAAATGTCGCAGAAGTTTAAAATTCATCTAGTCTAATCAAATGCTTAAAGAAATAAATGTTCTGGGAGTATCTTACCCTTCAGGGACAATGGCGAATAATGAATATATGGGACGAGACAACACCGACAAATTTCAGAAATTTAAATAAATAGCGTTTTTGTGTCCTTTGCTCAAAACAAGTCTAAAATTTCAATGCAAATCTTGTTACTTGATTCAATGCACTTTTCAAAAGTAGTTCTCTGAAAAATTTTATCAATTTTTTATTAATTGCTTTTTTTATTTATTTATTTATTTATTTTTATTTATTTATTTATTTGTTATTTATTTATTTATCTTCATTTTTTTTATTTTAGAACAAGATATTTTACTGTCTTGATTGTAATCTCTTCAGTCACTCCTGTCATTACAACTATTTCACTTCATCTTCAGAACTCTTCTTGCACTATTTACGTCACACATTGTCAAATTGTCAAGTCCAAATCATCAGAAAGTCCAGTAATTTTATACATTTAGTTATATTATTTCAACTTTAACTTATTATTTCATTGTTCTCACAATTCTATTTTTAAAGTATCTTTATTTTGCAGTACTCCGATCCAAGTAACAAGATTCTTGCCTAAAATCACAATTATCTTTTAAATATTAGAATATATTGATTGATCCAAAGCTGCACAAATAACGGACTTCTGTTAAATCTAACATTTAAATTAGTTTAAAATCAATATAAGTTTTAAAATAGAATTTTTTCAATGGGGGTTCATGCAAAATTGTCTTCAAATATGAAAAGATTGTACAAAAGATCAAGTGAAGGGTCCTATCTCCCTTTATGAATGTTGTTTCATGAAAATTAAAATTTTTCTACCAGTTCCTTACTAGTTTTGCTCCTATCCTTAACTATTTTCAACAGGCCTTGGAAAAATACATGTTAAGGTTCAATGTTAAACTAAATATATAGGTAAAATGTTAAAGTTTAAAAGTACTATACCTTAACTAAGTTTAAGGTATGATGCTAAACTAAGTTGAAGTAGGTTTTTAGTTTAGGGTACGATGTTATACTATGTTCATGGTACTATGATATACTATGTTCAAGGACTACTATGTTACAGCTATATTGTACTTTAAGCTACTATGTTCAACAATATTGTACAAAGACAAATTATGTTACTTTAAAGATAAGAATAAGCATAAGTTGACTCAAAAAACATGAATAATGGTCTCCCTTTCTCCCCTACATCCATCCTGTCCATACCGTTATTTCAAAACCAAACGATCAACATAAATGTGAAATTAAAAAATCTAACTGTTTTTATGCAGAATATCTTCAGAAAAATTTTGAACAAGAACAAAAATAGCTTTGATAATTGTTATATCAAAATATTCTGATATCCTAGACATCAAATTTCACCACTTTACTAGATTTATCAAAACAAATTATCTTAGTCATCTCCCCTGTCTAATTAAATTTGCTGAAGTTACACAGGTACAAATTTTTGCCCAATCAAAGAAAATTAATGTAAATTGTTTCACTATTTACAAACTATTTTTTCTCATGAAATATTTAATTTTTTGATGGATGGACAAGACACTGAGCAATGTCTCTAACCCTAAACAAGGGGAGACAAAAAATATATTACTGTACTTTCACATTAAATATCATAATACTACATTCAATACAAAAATATAAATAAACCCTTCAATACACAGGATCTTCATCATTTTTATAAATATATTCATCATCATTGACCAAAATCTTCAGAAATTATTTTTAAAAGACTTTTAAATGACATTGGTTATTTCTAATGCCAAATTTGAAAAAAAAACTGTCATTAAAATATTTTAAAGAAAATTCACTTAAATGAAAAAAAATCATTTTTTAAAAATTGTTTTGTTTTTCTCTAACAAATTACATTTCAAAATCTATTAATTTCAAAAGATTTTTTAAAGAATTTTAACAAAACAAAAAACTTTTTCTAAAATTTAAGTAAAACATAGAAATATATTGATCCTGATGATGGAAACAAAGTTGGATAACAAAAAATCTATTTTTTTTAATGATGGCCTCCCATCTCCCCTCCAGCCATCCGGTCCTCTCCACTTTGTGTATTACTCTACATATTTCGACAGGTTGGATGGAGCTCAAATTTAACCGTAATGGCTGTATGAACTAGAATACTGACGAAGTCAGAAAGGGCCTCCCTGTGTGTCCCAAAAACCTGTTTGCAGAATTTCATGGATGGTAATCGGATTTTCCTCAAAAACGAAAGGGAGCTTCCTTTGGACAAGAAAACCTTGAGTATCAAACCATATAAATCCCTTAAGGCAATTTTTAATTCATTGTACGACCGAGCTAATTCTCAAAATATGCACTTTTTTCAAATAAAAACTAAGTTTTTCCCTCAAAACTGTTTTTGGATTTTCCTCAAAAACATAAGGGAGCTTCCTCTGGTCAAGTCCAACCTTGAGTATCAAAATCATTAAAATCTCTTTAAGCAATCTTTAGTTACCATACGACATAGAGCTAAATCTAAAAATATGCACTTTTTCATATAAAAACGAAGTTTTTTCCCAAAAATAATTTTCCTATTTTCCTCAAAAACCAAACAGAGCTTCCTTTTGGTTATGTTCAACCTTGAGTATCAAAATCATTAAAATCCCTGAGGGCAACTTTATGTTATCGTACGACAGAGCTAATTCTCAAATATGCACTTTTTCTTATAAAAACAAAGTTTCGGTGAAGGCATTCTTGAGTTATCATACGACAGTTAATTCTCAAAATATGCACTTTTTCATAAAAAACGACATTTTTCCCAAAAATCATTTTCTGATTTTCCCCAAAAATGAAAGGGAGCGAGCTTCCTTTAGTCAAGTTAAGCCTTGAGTATCAAAATCATAAGAAATCGGAAGGTATTTTGAGTTATGGTACGACACAAGAGTTAATTCTTGAAATATGCACTTTTTCATATAAAAACGCATTTTTTTTCCCCAAAAATAATTTCCCAGTTTTCCTCAAAAACGAAAGGGAGCTTTCTTTAGTCAAGTTCAACTTTGAGTAAAAAAAATCATAAAAATCGGTGAAGGCATTCTCAAGTTATCGAACAACATAGAAAACGTTGACAGACGGACAGGCTGATTACTAAAGGGCGCCGCCATTTCATGGCAGGGCCCAAATAATAGTAATTGTCCTGTTAGATTTTACACCGCCCAACCAGTTAAAATAAAGAGAGTATTACACAAGTGCTCAGAGATGACGGGGAAAGCAATAGCTAACAATAGTCAAATGTCTTGTGGATCCAAACAACGTTTAATGTCACACAAAAAAAAATCATTTCTTGAAACAGTAAAAGATACAGAAAGTAACAAAAAAATTAAAACTAAAATTCATCAAGATTAATGAACAGAAAACAAATTTGTTTTTGATAGTGAAATTAAATTCGAATTATCTTATTGCGGTAAATCATAATTTCACTTTTCGATGTCAAAAATAAACTCAATATGTAAAATGTGTGTAAAATTTCATCAGTATTAATATAGGGCAAGGTTTGCCATCTGAAGTACAATATTTAAATTTTGATTAAAAAGAGCCAATAAGATTTAACTGTCTATATCAAAAGCCTTGCTAGTTTTGTTCTTCAGACAACTTCAAAATAATATGCAACATCCAGACAATGTTTAAAGAACCCCCACCCCCAATAAAAAAAGGATCAAATCAAAAATAGGTACATATCAAATTGAAGATGTCTATAAATATAGAAATAAATGGTAATCATGATGCAGTGGTGTTAGTGCTGTGATTAGTATCATACAAAACTAGCAAGAAATTTTTGATTGTGAAAAAACAAGTTATTTTTTTTCTCCTGGAATTTAATAAACTATCTTAAGAAAACTTTGAAGAAAGATATATTGATGAATTTCACATATTTATGAAAAGTATCATAATTTCCAAATAATGCTTAGGTTTCAATTAATTTGAAACAAAAGAAAATGTTCATTATCGATTCAATAATTCATTAACAATGAAAAAATATGGTAATGAAATACAGAAAAGCAATTTAATGGAAAAAAACTAAAAAAACATTACATGCATAACATTGAAAAAATATGAAAACGGCCAACTCATTATCCAGAATCCAAGTAAGAACGAACAGTCATTAGGTATTGTACCTTACTAATGATCTCTGTGCCATTTTATATTTGTACACTTCTACTTAATTACAAGAAACGGGACACTCTACTCACCTGTCATTGTTTTTATAACTACTGCAAAAGTGTACATGTACATGTAAATTTATAAACTGGACACATTACGATAGAATACAACACATGACAAACAGGGTTCTTTGGTCTTTTTTTTCTAAATAAAAATGCAAATATTTTGGTGAAACATTTAAATATTATTTCATTTATACCAAAAGGCAAAAACAAATCGGCTCGATAAGCATGAATTTTGTAAATTAGAGATGAAATGAAATATGGAGGAAAAATTGAAACAGGAAATAAATATATAAGAATATCATATGTGAAAATTTATCAAAGTGAATTTTGCAATATTATTACCCTTACTTGAAAAACAAAGCTAGGGATGTGAGGTTATTAGAAAATCAAAACTGTTCCGTTTTATTTCAAAGCCAATGAGAATCGAAAAAAAAATTCAAAAGAAAAAAAATTGAAGTTATCTACCTTAAAATTGAATACTAAATATCTACTCAACTAAAATCTTTTTCATTTTATTCTGTGAAAGGGTTATTATTTTTTGAAAAAAAGAAAATACAAATACAGAAATGTTTTTTTTTTTGCCTACTTTTTCAAAAATCATTACAATGTATGGGTATTTGGTGTTGTATCTTTATCAAAATACATTATACTTTATGCAAAAAATAATATAAAATAGAACTATGCAAATGTGATATAAAAAATATTCCATGGAAAAACAATTCATACAATTTTAGTCGTAGGTTATCAAAACATTTAGAGTTCAAATTCACTGTTCAATCCTTTCTATAGTTCATTTTTATGCTGTTCATTAGTCCACACTACGACACACTACAATAACACATTATTCCTCCACCATGGAATTAGAATCGCCATTTTTACAATAAAATTACAAATTCTATATCATAGGACATCAAATTATAGTGTTGATATCAGCATTCCTCCGATTCACCAGGACGGGAGAAATTTAAATTGTCACTTGAAATATATTGATTTCGCTTCACCGTTCATCAAGACGGGAGGAATTTGAATCCTTACTTGAAAAATATTGACATTCCAGCATTCATCATGACCATGACCATTCATCATGAATTTAAATCATCAGTTTAAAACATGTTGATATCGTTCAATCATTCTTCGGGATTTGAGGATTTGAATTTAATTCCTGTTGTCGTCCTTCCACCGTTATTGTTAATGAAATTCATAAAGGTTTCTGCCGAACTTGGTGTCTTGCCTACTAAGTAAAGTGGCATTATATTTTGCCTATAATAGGATGTTGTTCCTAGGAAGAATTCCAAGAAAAAATGTTTGAGAGTTTCAGGAATTTACCAAAATTTGAATCAAGTATTTTTGAAATCTAATATTGAAAGTTACTGTTTTTTTCACTTGATGAATTTAAAAAAGTATGGTTGCTAGGTAGGATGCCAAAATTAACCGATCTTTTGAGTTTCAGAAAATTTTTTCAAACATTGGAATCAAATATTTTTCCAATTAAATTATTGGAATCGACTGTTTTCACTGAAATGTATTAAAAAAGTATGAACTTTTATACAAAAAATACATATGTACAATATTTGAAAGACATTTTTTTGGTCTTTCATTTTTATTATAAGAAAAATACAACATGTGAAAGACATTTTTTTGGTCTTTCATTTTTTTTTTAAATACAACATGTGAAAGACATTTTTTTGGTCTTTCATTTTTATTTTTAAAAAATACAACAAGTGAAAGACTTTTTTTTGGTCTTTCATTTTTATTATAAGAAAAATACAACATGTGAAAGACATTTTTTTGGTCTTTCATTTTTATTTTTAAAAAATACAACATGTGAAAGACATTTTTTTGGTCTTTCATTTCTATTTTTAAAAAATACATGTGAAAGAAATTTTTTTGGTCTTTCATTTTTATTTTAAAAAAATACAACATGTGAAAGACATTTTTTTGGTCTTTCATTTTTATTTTTAAAAAAACAACATGTGAAAGACATTTTTTCATTTTTATTTTTAAAAAATACAACATGTGAAAGACATTTTTTTGGTCTTTCATTTTTATTATAAGAAAAATACAGCATGTGAAAGACATTTTTTTGGTCTTTCATTTTTATTTTTTAAAAATACAACGAAAAAATACAATGTCTTTAATTTCCATTTAAAAAAAATGCACAATGTTTGAAATACATTTTTTGGTCTTTCTTCAAAAAAAAGAGGAAACAATAGTGGAAGGGAGGAGACATTTTTTGGTCTTCTTATTTTCAATATTCATAACAAATGTATAACACTGATTTTTTTCTTTTTGGCCTTTCATATTTAATTCCTTAAAAAATGATATATTTGTAGCGAAATTTTCTATGTCCTCTTTTCCAAAATGTATGAAAATTTTCTCAGTATTGATGAAAAGAATATATTTAGTACACATCTGCATCTATTTTCTTTAGAAAAAAGCTATCAGATTATTATTTTTTTCTGAAAAATTTGAAAAATCAAAATTAAACAACAAATGGACAGAAATTTAAAAATTGTAAATTATAAAACAAAACATGTGAAAAAATATTATCAAACAGATATATTTATTAAGAAATAGTAAAAAACTAAAGAGTTGCATCAATTCACTGGAGCACACCATACTCTTGTGTGATTTTCAAACAAAACATTTAACCTCCTGTATTCCATGGAATAATATTTGAATCTATATACATCAGTTCACTATTGAAGTTCAGAGTTCAAATTCATAGTTCATCATTCCTTTAATCAGTCCAACATTCACCAGGACAGGAGGAACAAAATCACATTTAAACATTCCACATCACAGAATATCCTATCCTTTCCACTGTAAAGTGTTCATCATTATTCCACCATTAGCAATGACAGGAGGAATTGAATTAAAAATTCACAATTTCAAAAATTAATCATTTTAGAATATTCTATTCTCTCTACGGTACAGTGTTCATCAACATTCCAACAATACGGAAGGAATTTGAAAAATAGTATGGTGTTGACATCATCCAATATTCACAAAGGCAGGAGGACTTTTCATGAACTCTTTGAAATCTGATGACAGTATGCAAGTGAGCATAGCATAGCATAGCACACAATACCACAATTCATCTGAACAGGAAGTTGAATCACCATTTTACAGTACAAATACAGGAACCCACTTTGTATATTATTCATAAAACATACAATATTTGTTGAAAAATGATTTTTTTCCCATTTACATTATACATCAAACAACTTGGAGAAGACTCTTTTTTGGTCCTCTCATTTTTTTAATATAACAAAACGTACAATATTTTAACATGAAATCTTCACTGTCAAGTACAATACTTGCACATCTAGTATTTTTTACTTTTTTCAAATAAAAAGTACACTTTGTAAAAAAAAAAACAAAAAACATTTAATATGGTAGGGGGTTTAAAAATTTTTGTAGGGAAAAAATGTTCTTTCAAATTGTTCTTTTTGTTTTTCAGCAATTAAAAAAAAAGTAGAATATTGAGGGGAAGAAGTCTTTGTCATTTTTCTGTATTTATATTATAAAGGATAAAATATTTTAAGACATACGGTATTTGTTATAAAAGTATGACATTTACAGAAAACATCTTTTCCTTTTCAATTTATTTTAAATTAAAAAATAATATTAGTAAACCAAAAAAAAAGTTTTTTTTAATAGAATTCAATACTTATAATAGTTCAAAAAGCATAAATTTTTGGTCTTAAATATTTCATTATCAATTATTTATAAAAGTATCAATTATAAAGAGATTTTTGCCTTTTTAGTATTTATAAAAAGTAAAAGTGTATACAAATAAATCACTTTTGGTCCTTTTTTCCCTGTTTTTATGTTTTCATAGAAAAATTTTTTCTGATCTTACTTTATCAAAATAATTTTCCTAAGGGGTCTGGTGTAAATTTTAATTCTTTAATGGCAATGAAATTTCATTAAGAATAACCTATCCCAAACTCCAGCTCTAGTTCAGAGTAAAGTAAAAATGTTTTCCCACAGGGTCCAATATTAAACTATTTTCTAGGCTAGCAATCATTTTTCATCAAATTGAAATAAAGAATGTAAAGACCAGCACTTCCATAAACTATTATTGTAATTAGTAAAATGTTAAACTGTAACATTCTGCTCTAGCAGACATCAAGATCTATGGTCACTTGTCAGATTTCAGTCAATTCAGACCAATTTACACAGGTTAGTACTTTCAGGAGATGAAAAAAAAAATCCTCTCCCTTAGGTTTTATGTTTGATTGCCATTTTTTCTAAGAGATCAAAATAAAGTGATACATTTTTGTAAAGAAGCTCCAACACAACGTTCCTACAGTTTCGTTAAATTGCTTTGGTGGCCTAGGACTTTAAAATTCAAATGTGAGCATTTCTCCTGTTAATG
The DNA here is from genome assembly GCA_002080025.1 of Modiolus philippinarum. Classification (NCBI taxonomy): domain Eukaryota; kingdom Metazoa; phylum Mollusca; class Bivalvia; order Mytilida; family Modiolidae; genus Modiolus; species Modiolus philippinarum. Next base: position 52,229 of record MJUU01048271.1, on the reverse strand, counting down.
GATGAATGTGTATGGAATATGGTCAAAAAGTGAAAATAATTGGAGAAACAGATGACAGACTGTCAAGGAATGGCAGTAGCTCACACCTAGACCCTTCTAGCTGAAAGGTTACTTAATTTGTGCAATTCTCAAAATTGTCTCCCTTTGCACATACATGTAGAGTTATTGTAATGTCTCTGAACCTTAATACAGACTAAGAAAACATTTTTTTGTATGAAATTAATCTAGTGTGCAAACTATTTTTCAAGTTGTCTCCCTTTGTACAATGTTATTTACTCAATTTGTACATTTACTCCTTAATGCACATGCATCATTTGTTTGTTAAATGTGTGCAAACTATTTTTAAGTTGAATCCCTTTGTAAAATGTTATTTACTCAATTTGTACATTTACTCCTTAATGCACATGTATCATTTGTTTGTTAAATGTGTGCAAACTATTTTCAACTTGTCTCCCTTTGTATAATGTTATTTACTCAATTTGTACATTTACTCCTTAATGCACATACATCATTTGTTTGTTAAATTTGTGCAAAATATTTTCAAGTTGTCTCCCTTTGTACAATGTTATTTACTCAATTTGTATATTTACTCCTTAATGCACTATATCATTTGTTTTTGTTTCAAAAATAGTTTTCTTTGTACAAACTTACTCCAATTTTCTTAATGTTATTGCTCTTAGTGCATTAATTACCAATTTCTGCACAAATACCATTTCAACATCGTTTTATTCACCCATTTTCTTATCAGTTGTCTCTTTGTATCATCTTAGTTGTCTTTTTGTTATATGCAGAATAAATTAAATCAATGTTGCAGCTGGTTCATTTGAAAGAAAAAAGGTATCCCAAGCGTAATACAAATCCATTTTTTTAAGTCGACTTAAATGAAACTCTATGAACAGCCTTATTGTTTTACCTTACTCAGATAAGCACATCACTATTGACATGATTGATGTTGATTTTTGTGTTACATTACTAAAAGATGTTATTTAAAAATGAATTAAACACAACAAAATGTTCTCATTTAACGTTTAACAAACAAGACTTTGAATGCTTTTACTCCATTTCCAATTTTTGTTTCTTGATGCATTTTCACTTGTCTGAGCACATATCCTTTCTATTTTTTTGTAAATGTGAGATAATTTTGTGTATACCTTTTGGACAAAATGCTTTGATCTAAAGTCGTCTGCTTTGTACAAATTGACTCCATAAGGTCTCCATTTTTTACTCCATATCGCTATTTTTGTTTCATGTTACTCTTATCTGAGCACATCTTTGTACTATTCAATTTTGTTAGTCTTATCTGAGCACATCTTTATACTATTTAATTTTCATTTCAGTATTGGATGAAAAGAAAAATTAAAATGCACTTGGCTAAAGTCATCTATTTTACATCATTTTTTAAAAGTCCTCTATGAATGTTTTGCTCCATATCTCTCTTTTTGTTTCATTTTATTTCGATTGTCAGACCACACTGATTCTTTCTATTTAATGTACATTTTTTGTTGTAACAGTACGTTTCAGATGAAGAGTAGCAACATAATACTCTCAGACTCATTAGCATGATCAGATAATTTCAATTGGCATATCAATCATTAACATCTATCAAATCTGACACATTTGGATAAATTTGACTCATTTGGATGTGTACATTTACACCATATACTCCATTGTATTATGCTAGCTGAAGCATGATGAACAAGATTTTGTGGGTTTTTTTGTTTGTTCTTTTACTCCCGACTGATGCTTTTGATTCATTTTAATTTATTGCAATCATGTGATAGCTCCTTTAAAGAAAATATAAGGAGACTCCCTTTTTTGTAAAATAATTGATTATTCCCAAAATTATCACATGTTTGCACTATGAGAAAAAAACTAAATACAAAACTCACCAAACAGTCTTGCTGGTAACTTCAAAGTATCTTCTTACTTCAGTAACTAAAAACGCGAAATGGAGGGTATTCAATAAAGAATGCAAAAAGACTGCAGCAAGGTCAGCCAGAATTTATTTCTACATATAGCTCCGCATTTCTGAACCTTAATTTGAATATCTTCTCACCACAATATCATGTCATAATTTTTGCATATCATTTAACTGTACTTAATTACTAAAAGTTCACGATAAAGGGTTTTGATGACTCAGCACTATTTATCAGATTTTAAATGAAGTTCAATTTTCGCAAATGACCTAAAAATAAATGAATATTTGCTTTTTACAATTTTCTGTACACTCTTTATCAGTTTGAAAACCAAATCATAATTGAATAAATGAAGAATTAAGGTTTGCCAATTTTTTTTTCAAAACAATTTAGCCTCGTCCCTCCTGCTCGGGAAAAAAACACGATGCAGCAAATGTAAGCATCTGAAACGACAAAAATAGTGATAACCTACAAATAAAAGATGCATTAGTACACAAACATGCTTCAACACAGAACTATTGATGGCTCCCCAATGCAGGATAGAGACCAACAAAGTAGGAAAAGGACTTAACCGATAGAAATATAACTTTGAAAAGGCCTTAAAACAATTAACTTAAAAGTTAACCTTTCAACAGTCCACAAACAAGACTTCCAGAAAGATAGACAGATATGAGAAAAACCAACGGCATAGATAGACATGCAGATATGAGAAAAACCAACGGTATACCTGGGCAGCATACCTTGAAAGATTACAATTACATATGTTTACTGTTATATATCGATATTTGAAAATTGTGACAAACAACCATAAGCTTTTAGTTAATAATACACTACAAGGTATGAAAACCAATTGTATCCTGAGTGTGCACAATTCATCAATAATGGAAGCACAAAAATTCAAAATCCTTTGAAAATTCAGTTTTGATAAATGTCAGAAATAACTAAAGATGCAAACCTCTAACAGATAATATGCAGCAGCAGTTTTGAACACATATACAAGTATATTATACCAAAATCTCGAAAAATGACAAGTTTAGCATTTCATATTTCTGGTAAAAAATTTTCATCAAATCAAATCAAAACCTTTCTACATGCACAGCTTTGACATATTTAAAAATGATCTGCAAATTGTGAACATTTGAAAGGAAAAACTACATGGAGACGGTTAATGCATCCTTTTCACTTAATTCAATAAAAAATGGAACTAATCCAGCATTCTAGCAACATTTTTGGTCAAATTCACCAAAATTTAAAATCCATGCACGTCTTTGATTGGTTATTTGTTCTCTATCAGTTTTTAAACACCTTTGATTTTATGGTTTTCCAAACGTTTAGATTTTATCTGCACTGAAGAGACATAAGTTGTTGAAATGTGCATATGCAGAAAATAATAGAAAATAATAAATTTAAAGTAACTTCGGTATTTAGTTATTTGATACATCAACAGTCAAAACTTCGAAGCAAAACTGTTAGAAGGAAATTACATCATCTATGTCTTCTCAACTTGGGACTGATGGATGGTACTACGGACGACAGACGGGACAAAGAAGGGCATGTCAATTGTAATCTGTGTATGACCCACTTGTACTGCTTAACCAAACTTGGATTCTGAAGCTTAAGATATCTAGAGCAATAGACAGAATGCCAATAGAAGAAGTTATGAAAAACAAGAAAATTATATGAACATAATACACAGACTGCAATTGACTTGTTATAAGTACATGCAAACATATATACAAATTGATACCCATCACCAATTTTTTTTTCTATTTTTTTTTAAAATTTTTTTCTTTTTTTCTATTTTTCATAAAAGCATTCTTGAGTACAACATCACTATATCACAGACCATACATCACAACCATGAACAATATAAATAATGTTAAACTATTTTCAGATAAAGCTTACAAATGCTAACAGAAACATATAGCTATAATGACCGACAGATCTTCATATTGAATACAAAACAGGTAAAAATTAACAGGAACACTATATAATGACTGACAGATCTGGGTCCTGACCTGTGTTCCTTGAAAAAATGTTAAACTATCAATAATGGATGATGTTCCTGCTATGAAATGTAAGCAGCACATATACATAAGGGTTCAGCATACAGCCTCCTTTCCAGTGCTAGAGATGGGAACAGCATACATTCTTACCACAGATAATCTAGGCAACACATCATGACCGACATCATCCCATAGGGAAAATTGGTCATGTCCCTCATGCCCCAAAAAATGTCAGGACTATTGGAACACCAGAGTTTGGAAAATGTACAAGAAAAAAGCTGTGGTGTATTTATTAATGATCTGAAACAGGGCTCACCTGGCAATATCCCAGAAATAAGACTTTGTTAACTGACCTACATGTTTGGATTCTGCCCCATGCAGTCTCTGTGCATTGAATTTTTCTTGAAACCATCTCCCTTGGAATCAAAAATCAGTTTCATTGCAAGCTAGATCAAGTCCTGGATAACCTGTCAGACTTGTACCACTGAGTGGCAAATTTACCACATTGCAACATTTTGAACTCGATGAAAATCAACCCTTCAACTTCAAACAAACTATGTTAATTTTTCACCTAACCAGCCTGCAACCTTCCTCAAAGGTGCAAAAAAAATAATTTCAAAAACAATCTGGATATATTATTTTTTGTGACGTTCAAATTCATTTGTGACATCATTTTTTTTTCACTCACAAATTTGTTTTAATTTGGCTTGATGAATTGGGATACGGTAGACTTGCACAACCTATTTTTAAGTCAAGATGGGATATTGGATTCAACTTGGACTAGGACTGGAATTTATCTTGACACTTGACCTTGACGGGAGACTGAATTTAAAATCCATACAAGATTCATGGGATTTGACTTGGAACTGGGTTTGCAATTGACCTTGACAATTAAGCGACAGAACTTGAAATATTGAAAAGGAATAATGAATTGATGCTGATAAGGGACTTTAGACTCATGACCTCAAGAGTGCTTCTTAGCAAATAACATGTACACATCTTTGACTTACAATATATCTGTCCTAAGTTAATCATGTGTTTTCAACTGAAAAATGTCTAAAACAAATTTGAACACCACTGCATTAGTACTTCAGTTTCCTACTATATTATTAACCAGATAAAATATTTTAAATGTTTATTTTATTAAATTTATAAGTGAAACCTAACTTGAAATTTATTTACTTGCACACGTCCCATGCAATCAAAAAATCTTGCATTCCTCATTCATCCACCTATTTATTGGAAAAAATGTATTTATGAAGTGACAAATCACATTGGATAAAAAGCTCAAATTTTGTATAGACAAAATTCAAATTAAAAACTGATACACTAAAGGTACAAGAGCATAAGATGCTGCAAACAGCTTATCCCATAGCCCTTTGTTGTATGTTTTTAAGCAGGTTACAGAGATCAACTATGAACTGAATTTGTACATGCAAAATCTTAACCCGTCTCTCATGCATAAAATGTTATCAATTTTTCTCAGAATCCTTTTCAGCAATTCAAGGCACATTCTTCCAAAGTATTATTCTTATAATCAAGTCGATATTTACCTCGTAACTATACTTAATTTATAGTCACTTACGCATGAAATGTATATCAAGTCCAAATTTTATAACTATCTGAAGTTGCACTCAAAAGACGCTTCAACAAGCACATCAACCTAACTATGACAATACATCAACTTTAAATTTGTAATACCAATGCTAATAAAGCGGGATAAAGTGGAATACGTTACATTTGACAGGAAATTTTGCCACTGGATAAGTTTGACAGCTATCAGGACTGGAAATTTAATCTTACAACACACTTTTCAAGATTACTCAAAGAAGGATTTCAAGTGATCAAGACCCATGCAGATAGGCAATCCACCAGTGTCACACTATTTTGTACTCTGCATATGAGTGAAAGCTGTATGGGCATCATTTAAATGCCCAATATATTGAAACAAGATACACAGTGCTATATGCCATCGTTGATCTGATATTTGCATTCCATACAATTAGTATATGCTGTAGATAAACTTATAATGTTCTATTGTGCAGATCGGAAAACCATATTCTATACTCTATATTCTATTATAACCATATTCTATGCTGCAGATCAATCAAACTATGTTCTATGCTTTAGATTATAAAACTCTGTCTATGCTGCAGACTAATCAAACTATGTTCTATGTTGTAGATTGTAAAACCCTGTCCTATGCTGCAGATTGATCAAACGATGTTCTATGTTGTAGATTGTAAAACCCTGTCCTATGCTGCAGATTGATCAAACTATGTTCTATGTTGTAGATTGTAAAACCCCAGCTATCCTATGCTGCAGACTGATCAAACTATGTTCTATGCTGAAGATCGTAAAACTCTCTTCTATGATGCCAGCCAGATTGTTCAAACTATGTTCTATGCTGTAGATTGCTACATCTATTTTCTGCTAACCAATGTTGATTCTTTGATGTTAATTCATACACGGTATTATATGAAACGGAGATGATTTATGTAAACTAAGTTTATATCAATAAGCAGAGATAAGAACACACTTAACATGATAAATTTCAGCAGACAATGCGATCTGCATTTGTACACTGGAGCAATGAACAGCATGTGCTATGCAACAATACTGTCTGGTTGTACAGCGTAATAATGATCTGTGGTATATTAATTAGTAACCCAACAATACAACAGTATCACAAATTACAACATGTAATATACAATTCTGTTAAACTACACCTAAACCTTCTAGAAAAAAGAGAACGCTTACAACTAGGGTCAAATGGAAAAACAACTGGGTCTAGAGACACAACTGGGGACTGAAGAACCTTAGAAACAGCTGGGGACAGAACCACAGAGAAACCATTGGGGACTGAAGAACCTTAGAAACAACTGGGACTGAAGAACCTTAGAAACAACTGGGGACTGAAGAACCACAGAGAAACAACTGGGGACTAAAGAACCTTAGAAACAACTCGGGACTGAAGAACCACTGAGAAACAACTGGGGACTGAAGAACCACAGAGAAACAACTGGGGACAGAAGAACCTTATAGAAACAACTGGGGACTGAAGAACCTGAGAAACAACTAGGGACTGAAGAACAGGAGAAACAACTTGGGACTGAAGAACAGAAGAAAAACAACTTGGGACTGAAGAACAGAAGAGAAACGACTGGGGACTCAAGAACCATACAGAAACAACTTGGGACTGGACAACCTTACAGAAACATACGGGGACTGGACTGAACTTTAGAGAAACAACTTGGGACTGAAGAAACTTAAAGAAACAACTGGGGAATAACTACCACCACCTTGGACCTCATATAAAAATACACAACTACCCATCAAGAAGAATGAGTTGACCCAAAGTCAAAACAATATTCCCAAACCTACGAAGACCCCTTCCTAACCTACCAAACCGACGCCTAGGAGTAGAAGAGACAACTGGGACAGAAGAAACAACAGGACCTGAAGACACCTCAAAAGAACCCGATACCTCAACAGGATCATCCACTACCTCCTCAGCAATCTCACCTACAGGGGCCACACCCGACACTACCTTAACACCAACCAATGGAACCACCTCAGAAGGGAGACTCACCACACTGGAACCTGACACAGGAACACCTGGACCAGAAACCTCAAGGGATGGGACCACAACCTCCTGAACCTCCTCAACCAACACCAGTGGGACCTCCTCACATACAACCTCTGGGACCAGCTCCACTACCTCAGGGTGTCTTGGTAACTCAGGAGCAGCTACCTCAACCACTGCAGGCTCCACAACAACCTTCGAACGCCGAGTACGCACTGGCAGATCCTGAGCAGAAAACTCAGGGGCCAAACCTAAAGTCCTACGAGACTTACGTTCTCCCTCTCTATTAGGTTTTACCCTGAAAAAAGAAAAAGCAGAATTTTAGTTAGTTGCAAAATGGAAGGTATAAATGATATAAAATATTCATAAAAATTAGTAATTTCGGAGTTAACAGGTTTTTACACATGATGGGTGTATAATTCATAATCTTAGCTTTCAACTATAACTGCGTCGTTAGGACTACAAATACCGTACTTGGAGAATAAATACTCATGACATTATAAAAGAAAACCTGCAACACAGGATTCAACAAACATAGAAAGCAGCCACAGTCTGCTAAGCTCACAACGTTGCGCAGCATTGTCACGTTGCACATGTCAGTAAACAGGAATGGACTACAATCATTCTTTATACTGTAAACCGGGAAATTTTCGCGGCATGCAGTTTTATTTTCGCGATTTTCGCGTTTAGAAAGGAAGCGCGAAAATAAAACTGCGCGAATATGCATGACTATTATTGAAGTCAATGGTCTGTAATTTGGCAGCGCGAAATCAAAACTGCGCGAAATAAAATATTGTCAATTTACCGCGAAATAAAAACGGCGCGAAAATTTCCCGGTTTACAGTAACAGATTCAGTCATGCATAAATTGTAGTTTACAGACTGCATCTGAAGCATGCACTGTTGTTGTCATCCTAAATTGCATCATACATACAAATATGGTTTATGTGGGCCATGTCAGTAAGCAGGAATAGACTTTATTCATTCCACCTAACGAAGTCGCTCATGGGTATAATGTAGGTCAGAGACAGCATCATAATTACACAATAGTAAATGCCATTGAAGGCAATATCACAAAATATGGACAGCCCAAGGGTTGTGATATGAACCAGGAAAACTGATATGGCCCGAGCCGAAGGCGAGGGTCATATCAGTTTCCTGGTCCATATCACAACCCGAGGGCAGCTCAAATTTTGTGATATTGCCAATAACGTCATTTACTATTGTTTTTATTGCATTGAAGAAATCTTTCTACAACAAAAAGGTAGCCGATGTTCTATATGAAGTTCAACAATAGCAATAAACAATGTAAAAACAAGAAACTACTTATTTTAAAAGCCACAGTTACTTTAATTGTAAAAGTGTCTTCCTTTGCAAAAATGTTTAATAATCTAACAATAAAAACAAAAAATTAAAAAAAAAGCCCAAAATTGTTTTTCTTTCAAATAAGCTGTTTTCTATTTAATTTACTTCAAGATTTGTGAACTTGATCAAAAACATTGAAATTTAATGTTAATTGTTGTTTGTTACCATTAGTTGATTGACGTTACAGTTTCAATGCATATTTTAAAAAGAAATCAACTCAAATCCAGCGGTCCAATTTCCAGCCAATATTGACCGTCAATATCAGAAAATCGGACCGGCGCTTTCCATACTTCACAATTCTACATGTCAGCTGATCAGTACTAACCCAATGAAATCTCAGAATTTTTCACCGATATGCAATAAATACCAATATAGTTGATGTGGGCCTTGTCAGTAAGCTGGAATGGACTTAAACCATTCTACCTAACCAAGTCGCTCATGCGTAAAATGTAGGTCAGAGACAGCATCCGAAGCATGCATTGTTGTTGTCATCCCAAAATGCCATCATACATACCAATATGGTTGATGTGGGCCATGTCAGTAAGCAGGAATAGACTTTAACCATTCTACCTAACCAAGTCGCTCATGCACAAGATGTAGGTCAGAGACAGCATCCGAAGCATGCATTCCAGTCGTCATCCCAAAATTCATCAGGCATACCAATATGGTTGATGTGGGGCATGTCAATAAGCAGGAATGGACCTTAACCATTCTTCCTAACCGGACGCCAACACTGACGCTGACGCTAGGGGTATCACATAAGCCCCCTCACGTCGTGAGGCGAGCTTAAAAGGATACCTTATGAGCAGAACAAGAGTCTCACGAGCCTGTATTGCTCACCTAACTACTGATGTAACAAGATTACCCACAGCAGGGTTGTATGATGAATTGAGTCTGCCACCATTGGTAGTAATTCATTCATCTGGTAGATTACCATCATGTTAGAATGCAGAATTAATATCAATTTCTGTATAAAGTGGTTTTAAAGATACACATAATTTTTTCTGGGTCAAATGTTTAACTAAGATCTGTGGTGGTGGCCAGATCTTGGACTTGTTGCACTCAAATATAACATTTGTTGGAGGGCCAAATACATTGTCATTTTCAACTTTTCAAGAAATAGCAATTTAAGCAACATTTTCCCATAGGGGTCCAAAGTAAAACAAGATGGGAGCAGTCAGAAATGACAGCTAATCCCCTTGCCTGTAGCAATTAAATTTCCAAATTCAGTCAAGTTTCAAAAATATTAATTCTCAAAAGCAGCATCACTCTCCATGAGGCATCTACTGACCTAAGAGGATTGATGTAGTATCTCAGATATGAACCTTAACATAGACTATAACCTGAGTCATGGAAGCATAAAATGTAGGTCTGGGTGACCCAATTATCATCTGAACCAGCATCACTCTCCAAAATACATCTGCTAACCCAAGATGATTGATGTGTCACAAGTTAAGTTTCTCAGATATGTACCTTAACACAAACTTTAACCTGAGTCATTGAAGAGTAAAATGTACGTCAGAGTGACCCATTTATCATCTTAAGCAGCATCACTCTCCAAGATGCATCCACTGACCAAAGATGATTGATGTGCCACATGTAGTTTCTCAGATATGAACCTTAACACAAACTTTAACCTGAGTCACTGAAGCGTAAAATGTAGGTCAGTGACCAATTATCATCTGAAGCAGCATCACTCTCAAAGACGCATCCACTGACCAAAGATGATTGATGTGCCACATGAAGTTTCTCAGATATGAACCTTAACGGAAACTTTAACCTGAGGTGGGATGGACGGACGGACGGAAGGGCGAGATCCTTTATCCCCTCCCCAACTCCGTTGGGCAAGGGGATAATTAAGATGTGCTTCAGTTTAGCCATTTTGGATAAAAGGTACAGATATCATGACATTATACCTATTTTTTTTAATGACAATCATGATACGTACAATGCCAAGGTATTGTGCTTATAAATGAAACCAAACAAATTTTTTCACAGGCTCAAGCTGTCATTTAAACAACCGATATCTGAGGAAAAATTTGTTGTATGAATGGGAAAATTCAGATTTTATGAAATTGGAAATGAATTGATCTTTCTTTATACCAATAATACGCCTGACTGACGTATGTACACAGCAGAATAATGATAGATAAATGGACAACTAGAAGTTTTATGCCGAACTTCAGTTTCAACTGTACAAGATTTATCAACAAGTGAAGACCCTAAAAGTTGTCTCGCCCGTCCCTGCTTGTCCTTTAAATTGATATGAAATCTAAGTGAGCTTATCAGAAAACTTGATGTGCACACTGGACTGTGAAATTACTGTCACTGACAAAAGCCATATAGCTTCCAAAGACCAACCAACATACAAAATATCATTGACCTACCATTTATGCATCGTAGGAAAGCAGACATGCTCACTAGACCATGAAATTGAGGTCACATGCATAAGTCATATGGCAGACTGTCAAGTACATTTCAAGACCAACCTACATACAAAATATCATTGACCTACAACTAATAGATAATGAGAAACTAACATGTTCACTAGACGATGAAATTGAGGTCAAAAACAAAGTTCACCTGCCAGACTGACATGTACTAACAAAGACCAACCTACTGACCAAATATTATCAACCTACCACTTCTAGTTATTGAGAAATTGACTTTAGCAGAGGAATTTAACATGGCCACTCAACCATGAAATTGAGGTCAAAGACAAAAGTCACCTGCCAGACTGACATGTACTACCCAAGACCAATCTACATACCAAATATTATCAACCTAGCACTTCTAGTTATTAAGAAATGGACTTAAGCAGAGGAATTTAACATGGCCACTCAACCGTGAAATTGAGGTCAAGGATAAAAGTTACCTGCCAGACTGACATGTACTACCCAAGACCAACCTAATGACCAAATATTATCAACCTACCACTTCTAGTTATTGAGGAATGGACTTAAGCAGAGAAACTTAACGTGGCCACTCAACCATGAAATTGAGGTCAAGGACAAAAGTTACCTGCCAGACTGACATGTACTACTCAAGACCAATCTACATACCAAATATTATCAACCTACCACTTCTAGTTATTGAGGAATGGACTTAAGTAGAGAAACTTAACGTGGCCACTCAACCGTGCAATTGAGGTCAAGGTCACATGATCTTATGTCCGTGAGGTAGCACTCGATTAGTTCTACCACTTGACCAATATGATGTTCCTACATCAAAGGGTTTTCAATAAATCCTGTATTTAGTAAAAGTTAACGCCGTTGCCGTCGTCATACTTTGTATGCCTACGTCTCGCTTTCCGCGACTTTCGTCGCGGGCGAGACAAAAATGTAATTTATCAGGTAATTTGTTCATTTGAATTGATGCCGACATTAAATTTATTGCATACCTGGTGGTTTGCAGTCACAAAAGTCAATAATCTGATGATGTATGGTGTATTCATTAGTGATGTTGTAAATGTGTGTAGTATTGAAAAACCATAATAGTCGACTTTTTTCATTCGCAAATTCACACGAAGTAATTATCAAGTAATTTAATACGGTAATATAAAATAAACCAGAGGCTCCCAGGAGCCTGTATCGCTCACCTGGCTTTCAGTTGCCTTAATCAAGGAAACATTGTAAGTTATACAGTTGATCTTCAGTTTCTCAAACTTTTGTAGCTCGAACACCTCCAATATCTTGAACAGTTTTTAAAGTCTGATCATGGTTTACTATATTTCTTTGTTGGTTTTTTTTTTTTTT